>CATIWR010066475.1:0-77829 GCA_949677035.1 Omphalea diandra | reverse complement strand
TAAACTCTTTATTATTATTTATTTCATCACTAAGTTTTACACTCATTTTTTTACTCACTAGTCTATGCAGGAAAATTTTAGATAAAGTTAGTGGTTTGCATTGCTAGTCTCCACAATCCAAAAAAGAGGATGATTAATGAGTAAGGTGTTATATATGTGGCTTAATTTCAATAAACAAATTATTAAATTTAGACAATAAGTCTTAAGAATCAATCAACAAAATAATATTAAGTATTTTATAATAAAAAATAAAATTAATAAATAATTGCAAACTATATATATATACATATGCGAGGTAATGATGGTAAATGATTGACTATTAATTCATATTTTCAATCTTGTGTGTTACAATTTTAAGAAAAAAATTATTAAATTTGAACAAAATAATTTATGATAATATATTAATTGTCACTAACTCTTATATACTCAAAATTTTAAACAATCCATAATCTAAATCTTGGCTTTCTAGTTAGAATTTTTATTTGTTTAAAATTTGTATTGTTAGGTTTTTCTAATTTTTTATTGACTTTTTTCAATTATTTTGGCTTTCTATTTAGAATTTTTACATTTTAGTTTTTTAATTTCTTATTTTAAATTTTTTATATGATAATTAATTGTTTTAATTTTCTTGAAATTTTTATATGATAGTTTTGTATAATATAATGTAAATTAATGATATAAGGTTATGTTATACACAATTATCTGATAAATAAAAAATAATGGTTTAAAACTAAATAATGGTTTAAAACTAACTCTAAAATTGAAATTAATAATGTATATTGATATTAATTGATTTTATCTAGTTTTTAAAAAAATTATGAATCTGATAAATACAAGGACAAGTATTTTGATATACTCACCTATATTTACCTATTAATTTTATAGTTACTTAATTGTGTGAAAGAATGAGTCTCAAACAAAAATCGAATTCACCTATATTTACCTATTAATTTTATAGTTATTTAATCATGTGAAAGAATGAGTCTCAAACAAAAATCTAATTCATCAAACCTTAATTTTCAAGTATTTTCCAATGCTTAATGACCTAAAAAAATCAATTTTTTTTAAAGTTTAATTGCATTAAAAAATTAGTTGAATGAATTATACTCTAACTTATTAAATTAATTTCAATTATACCTAAAATCAAAATTAAAATTAAGTAATGTGCACATGTATGTTAAATTAGATCTTATATTTTTTTTTAATTAGTTAAGTCAATTTGATGTATAAACATTTCTAATTAGAAATTTGAGATTTTTTAAAATATTTTCATATTTTGGTTAGGATTGATTTTTATAATAAAAATATTTTGTTTAAAAAATTTATGAATAACTTTTATTATAATATCCTTGATAGAAAGATTAGAGAATAAATGTAGGTTCTCTACAATTTAAAAATATTATATTTTAGAAAGTTTTATTATTTACTTATTATGATTTTAGTTTCTTAATTGGTTAATAGCTTAACTTAGAAATAGGACTAGAAGTATCATATGCAATGGGCTTTGAGTTTTCGATGAATAAAAATTTCTAGAGAAAATATCTATATTTATCCTTCTAAAATATTCTAGAGAGTGTATCTCTATTTATCCTTGTAAAAATTTCTAGAAAAATTATATCAAGCCAAACTTGAGAACAAATGCTTTTGCAACTTAGGAAGAATGATGTGGAAGCATACTTAAATAAAAATTTTGAGATGTTTTAAATATTTCTTTATTTTGGTTAGGATTGATTTTTAGAATAACAATATTTTATTTATAAATTTTATATGTAACTTCCAATTATAATGTCTTAATAGCAAGATTAGAGAATAAATTTAGGATCTCCACAATTTAAAAAAAAATATTATGTTTTACAAAGTTTTATTATTTTCTTATTTATTCTAATTTTAATTTCTTAATTTGTTTAAGTATAGGTGACAAACGAGTCGGATCGTTTATGGGTCGATGCATTTTCGAGTCATGTGGGATTTGAGTCATTCGAGTTTCAAGCGCGTTCGAGTTACCCATCAAGTTATGCAAGCAAAACATGATTTGGGAACAGGTTCGGTTTGGATTTGAATTTACTCTTAAAATTAATATTTCATTCGGGTCAATTATTCAATTTTAAAATACCCATTTGAATTTTTTTTTATCATTTATACAATATTTTCTCAAATAATAATTTTCCCTTACAAATCATTTTTAGTAAAATATGTTTTATATAAAACAAAACTTGATTTAAATTTTTCATTTTTATTTAAATGCTTAATAAATGAAATATAATTTATTTTTTTAACCAAATGACTATATATAATGAAAACACTTAAATTAAGTCTGTATAACATTATATTCAAGTCATATATGATAATTTAAATTGATTTACAAATAAACATATAATGTTCAATCATAAAAAATCATTCATTATAAAGAATTTTGCATATTATGATAAAAAAAAAATTGTGATAGAATTAGATTTGTCTTAATATGAAATTTTATAATGACAAAAAATAAATTTATTACAATTATTATAAAAATAAGTAAAATTATGATAAATTTATTTTATATATTAAATTATTTTAAAAATTTATGTTAAAAATTTAGTTTAATTACTCAAAATTCAAACTTTTATATGATTTTAAATTGTATCAAAAACTTCTAATTGAGTCAATTACACTGTAATTTAACGAATTAATTTCAATTATATCTCAAGTTAAAAACAAAATTTAATAAAATGTATTTAGACTCATTTATCCCTTATACTTTTAATTAATTTGAAATTAAGTTTATGACTTAAATAATATACTACTTTTATTTTTATTCGATTTACTCTTATTTTTACTTAATTAAATTTATTATGTACTTATGTCTAATAAATTTTGATTTTATATTTAAAGTTAAAGTTAAATATTTTTAAAATTTAAATTTATAATTCACAAAATCTCTCAATCTTTAATTTTTTATAAAATATTCTCCCAATCTTCTTTAAAAAAATTAATTTTATATTTTAAATAATAAAATTTTAAACTATTCAAATAAAAATTTCTAAGAAATATTTAAGAATCCAACCACATGAGTTTAATTAAGATGACATTTTTATTTTTTATTCAATTTAATCTTATTTTTTAGTTAAATTTATTTTATTTTTTAGATGAAGAATTTTAATTTTATATTTAATTTAAAAAATAAAAATAAAAATTTATAATTCATAAAATCTCTCAATCTCTTCTTAAAAATTAATTATTATATTTTAAATAATAATTATTTAATCTATTTAAATAAATTTTTTTAAAAACTATTTACATGAACTTAATTAAGATGATATTTTTATTTTATATTCAATTTAATCTCTTGTTTGATTAAATAAATTTATTATATACTTTTATATGAAATTTTTTAATTTTATATTTAAATCTATAAATTTCTAAATTTCTAAATTTATAATTCATAAAATTTCTCAATATCTCATTTAAAAAAATTTCTCTCAATCACTCCTTAAAAATTTACTTTTTATATTTAAATAATAAATTATTTAAATCATTAAAAGAACTTTAAGAAATATTTACAAAATCAATTACATGAGGTTAATTAGGATTATACTTTTATTTTAGTTCAATTTAATCTCATTTTTTAATTAATTAAATTTATTACATTTTTATCTGATAATTTATACTTAAATTCAAATAATCCAGAAATTTTGAAATTTAAATTTATAAATTTATCAATCTCTCATTTAAAAAATTTTCTTTCATTTTATCCTTAAAAAATTTTATTTATATATTTTAAATAATAAATTACTTAAATCATTTAAAATAAAAAATTTTAAGAAATATTTGAAAAATAAATTATATGATATGAATTTGAACATTCTTAAAAATTTATCCTTAACATAAAAATTAAGGATTTATTAATTTATTATTTAAATATATAAAAATAAAATTTGCAATTTTAAAACGTAAAATTAGTATAAAATTACTTATTTATCAACTATAATAAAAATAAAATTTTGATATTTTTATGAAAAAATATTTAAATTGAGTAAAATAAAAAATATTATCTTAGTTAGATTTAAACTTAATTTTGAATTTGTTTGAACTTATTAAAAAAATATGAGGGTCAATTGAATCTAAATATACATTTTATTAAATACTTATTTTGACTTGAGATATAATAGAATTCAATTCATCAAATTATGACGTACTTAACTCAATTAGAAGCTTTAGATATAATTGAAAATTCATGAAAAAGCTTGACTTTTCTTAATCATTGAGCCCACAAATTTTTAACTCAAAATTTTGTCATAAAAAATAAGCACATAAAATAAATTATGACGTATAGTCTTTTATCATAATATTTTGTCATAATATATGACCTACCAAATTCTGACATATGATCCTTACTTGATCCAATCTAACCCAAAAATTTTTAAGTTATTTTGGGTTTGCCTCGAGTCAGGGTCGAGTTCGAATCGCCTTTTTTCAAGTGGGCTCAAGTCGCGTAAAAAACTGTCACCTCTAAGTTTCAGAGTTTAACTTATAAGTAGAGCTATAAGCGCCATATGTAAACACTATTAACTTGAGTTTTTACTTAACAAAAGTTTCAAAAGAGAGTATCTCTATTTATCATTCTAAAATTTCAGTGTTTTTTTTTCAAAATCAACGAACTTTTAATGCCTATTTATCTAGCATACATTTACAAATCAATAGATATATAAAAGGTTATCTTCTAAATTTTCATGTGCTCAGAATCAATGAACTTTTAATGCCTACAAAAACAAAATCAATAAGAGCATAAGGAAAATATTTCAAATCTAAAACTAATTAATCTATAACCACTAAAAAGCCACTTATTAGCATAAATGAAAGTAAAAGAAAAATAATATAGCCTTGTCCTAGTCTTCCGAGCAAATATTGTAGTTATTATTCTTTGGCTTTTATCTTTAACAAGAATACTAGGTTTAATGGTTTATTTTATATTTAGAATTGTTTTGGAGGAGGATTAGGTTATGTTTAGTTATATATTTATCACATATGTTAGATATTATACTTTTGTTAATGTTATCTTTAATTTTATATATATATATATATATAAAGAGAGAGAGAGAGAGAGAGAGAGAGAGAGAGAGAGGTAGAAAGAGAAAGAGAGAGAGAGAGACAATAGTATCCTTAATAGAAATATTAGAGAATAAATTTAGGATCTCTATGATTTAAAAAAATTATGTTTAAAGAAATTTTATTATTCCTTAAAAGAAATATTAGAGAATAAATTTAGGATCTCTATGATTTAAAAAAATTATGTTTAAAGAAATTTTATTATTTTCTTGTTTATTGTGATTTTAGTGTCTTAATTAGTTTAAGAGCTTAATCTATAAATAGGGCAATAAGCACCATGTGTAAGGATTCTTAAGCTTTGATGAATAAAAATTTCTAAGGAAACATTTCTATTTATCCTTTAAAGATATTCTAAAGAGAGCCTTATTTATCCTTCCAAAAATTTTCTATATCAAGCCAAACTCAAGAATGAATTCTTTTTCAACTTACGGAGGATGATAACATTCTTAATTAGAATTTTTTAAGTGAGAAAGTCCATGCAAGTTGCAAGTATAACATCTCATGTGTTATTTGTATCATTTTAATAATGCACTTAAGCCAAGTTTGTCTAAAGAGCGTTAGTAATTGAGTTAGGTTGAGAAAGTAAAATGGCCATAACAAGTTTGAGGTTATAGCCTAGAAGTGTCGAATGGGCATGGTTCTTAGAAACCATGATGATGCAAACCTTACAAATATGGCTATAAGATCCAACATAGGTATTGCATAATAATCCAACACAAATATTATGGAATTAAACATAAGTTTTCCATAAGATATGCTGAAATAGGCTTAAAAAGAATTATTAGGCAATGTCCATTGATGATTGAAAAATCAAAGGTATAAAAGAAAAGGTAGATGCCACACTCAAGAAAGGAAGAAGAGGAGTGATAAGTCAAATTTAGAATGCTACAAGTAAACTACTTGATAAGTTTCTAAAGTCCTCAAAAGAACTAAGATAGAATTTCCTAATAATTGATGAGAAAAGAACGACCATAAATAAGAAAGGGGAAGAAAATAATAAAGCCAAGTGATACATCCTTTCAACATTCACCAAGAACCGTTTAGGTATGACAACCCATATTTACACCTATCCAAGAACTTGTATAAATGGGCCACTACATTAGATCCCTAATTATACTGACCTACTAGTCAAAGATCTTCTAAGGTAAATAGCTGACATACCTCGACAATATCCCTTAGGGTGGAAAAAAGTCCCCGATAGGCCTTAAAAAAGAAAACTGCTCGCTACTTGATCCACGACCTCTTCTAGGCTGTCCTTTATAGCCTTAAGGGTCCTAACTAAAATGCTTGAGTGGATAAATGCATTCCTCGCCTTCAAGCTATGGAGGAACCCAAGCATACTATAAATATAGTCCCGCTACAACACCTTGGCATAAATAGTAATGTTGGCAAGGGGAGGCAAGCTCAAGCATTGTATACTCATTATATAGGAAAAGTCCCTCATGATGAAAGTGATATCCTTAAGTTGAAGGAAGTGAAAGTTATGCATCATGTCCATTCATCTCTCCATGAGGCACTACATTGTAGATTTATCACTCCTAAGAGCCATATCAAGAAGAAGGGTGAAGAAAGGCTAAATCTTAGTTAAGGCAATCTGGTCATGCACTCATTGCAGTAGTTGTCGAAATCAAATGGCGACGAGTGTGATTGACCCATCACCCATGTGAAAGGCTACATTGCCTTGAACGATAACAACCAACACATAGAAGGCATATATAATAACAATTCAAAGAAAAAAGTGGACTTAATAAAAAGCACAAACCAAAAAGCTCAACATTCACAAAATTGGAAACACACAAAATACGACAAGATTGGTAAATTTTCAAGAATCACAATACATAGAAAAACCCACAAGGTATGTATTTCATAAATTTAAAACTAACCTAAATATTTGTATGCAGATATGGGAAATTAGGAATAAAGTTAGTAGTTGTCGGCATATGAGATATCATAGAATTTGGTAAATTTTTAGGAGCAAATCATTTCAAAAAGCCTACAAGTATGTATTATATAAGACCAATTTACTTTTGAAATTAATCCATTTTTTGCATGCTAGTATAGTAATAAATAAATAATATATAATAATAATAATAGTCAACAAAAAAATATCTCAAGATTGGGCAAATTTTCAAGAAACATAGGCATCTCAAAAATCTATAGGTATTTGTCCTGTAAGCTAAGTCAAATCCTTAAGACTAACCTAAATGTCTGCATGTAGATATAGGAAATCAAAAAAATTGGTAGGTGTAAAAAATATAATAAAATAAAAAATAAAATAAAAGAGCAAGAGAAAAGCAGTGTCAAACAAACGCGACAGAGGATCATAGATCAGTGGGATCAAGGCTCCTAGTTAAGACCTTATGAAAAGGTCTTAGGATACACATATCTCAGCAAATAAACTAATGTGAACCAATGATTGAACATCAAAGAAGTAAGCTTATTAATAGGAGAATAATCATCCACAATGAAGTGATGAGCGCCATCATGAAATCAGACATAAGAACATCATTGTGGGTTATGGCATAAGGAAGCAAAAAGGGGAAGACTCTAAAAAGCTAAAAGGGTTAAGAGAAAAGGAAGATGGAGAGAAAGACAAAAGTTAAAGTAAAGGTTGAAAATGACATGTGTTGGCTAGCTAAGGGGTACATAAACCCTCAAGTTGTTTATGCAAAAAAATAATACCCTTTACATTTTCAAAATTTGTCCATTCTAATGCCCCTTCAGTTTTTAGTTTAATTATCTATACAAATAATTGCATTGTCTATACTAACCATGTGAGTATAAAAGAAAAAAGAAAAAAGAAAAGGAAAGGAAAAAAAAAAAAAGAAAAGAAGAAAGAATTAAAAAAAAAAAAAAAGAAAAGAAAAAGGAGAAGGGATAAGAGGAGTTAAAAGACATTAGGGGCAACACCTGAAAAAATTGAAAAATACCAAAAAGATTTGAACAAATATGACATGTACCAAATCTGAAGAACAATCCCTAGAAAAAGAAGCAGTAGAGGGCTAGAAAAGTAAAATACCAAAAGGGAATATAAAGAATATTTGTCAGAAGGACAATATTTACAAAGAACACTAACTGACAATAGTCAAAATCTTAGGTCAAAGAATCATAATTGAAGCATAAATACATTCTAGTACTTGCCATAAAGCTACTGGAAGACAACTAATAACCGGAAATGATATGGAGTATGTTAAAAGGATAAAAGGATGGTTGCCATCTAATTTTGAAATGAAAGATATGGGTGAAGCAACATATATTCTTGAAGTTAAGATTTCAAAAGATCATTCAAGGAATTTAATATCTTTTTCACAAGAGTTGTATATCATGAAAATCATTGAGTGATTCAATATGCAAGATTGTAAGTCCAAACATGGGAAAAGGTGAAGTCCTTAGTCAAAGGATGTGTCCTGAAACATCAAAGAAAAAAGAGCAAATGAGTAAAGTTTCATACTTCAGTGTAGTTGGAAGTCTTATATATTCTATGATGTGTACTAGACCTAATATATGTTATGTTGTTCGTTTGGCAAACAGATATTAATCCAAACCTGGTCAAGCATATTGGAAAGCAGTGAAGAGGATATTAATATACCTCAAGGGCATAACTGATTATTCATTATGTTATCAAGGCAAAGATTTGCATTTGAAAGGCTATACTAGTGCTAATTGGGCCAAAGATTTAGATGAAAGAAAATCTACATCTGGATTTGCTTTCTTACTTGACAATGGTGTCATATCTTGTAGTCATAAGAAGCAATTGTGTATAAAGCCTTATCAACAATGAAAGCTTAATTTGTGGCATTTTTAGTTGTTGTGCAAGTGGCAGTTTGGTTAAGGAGGTTCTTGAAACATTTGACAAAAAGGAAAGATGATATAAAGCCAGTTCTCATTAACTCTTATAGGCAAGCTGCTATTCCATATGTAAAAAACCTAAAATTCCATACAAACATCATACACATTGATATCAAATATAACTTTATAAAAGACATGGTAGCATACAAAAAGTCAACATTAAGTAAATTTTCACACAATAAATGGTTGTGGATCCCTTTACAAAGCCCATTCCTAAAGATTTGTACTTTAGGTATGCCAAGTCATTGGGCCTCGTAGGTGTTGAATATACTTATAAAACGGATTTTCCAAAGATGTTCACTTGTGCATTTTCTTTAAGACATCAATAAATTTTTATTTTTTGGATATATATATATATATTATAATACGCATGAGTTCATATGTTGAGTACATATTTGATGTGAGATATGTCACACATATATGAGATTGTCCTTTTCACACAAGCAATCGTCTTTGTTACTAAGTGTATACAAAGATGGGGCAAATTCAAGTTATATTATCTAAGTGATAATAGAGAGCAAAATACATAAATTTAAAATGTCGCCTTTATATGTGAAATAAAGAAATTTGTTAATAAGTTGTATCAACTTAAGGTGGTTGTTGTGAAATACCACTTAATCTATGAAATGCCAAATTTGAGTTCTAATGGATATATTATGAGGAGTATGTTAGGAGAACTCATAGTTAGATGTCATGTATATCTAATTATAATTTGTATGGTATTTATAATTATTAAGTTATACGCTCCATGGGAAAGGAGATGATACTATACTATGTGGTTCATACCACATATGCACAAATTGACCAATTGAAAAAATAAAGTTAATAATTGAATGACTTTATTTAGTATGAGATCCTCGAGTTTATAAGTAATCTCATCTTGTTATCCTTATAACTCTAGTATGTTCTTGCAATTTGTATTTAATATTTTGTTATCTTAGAGTGCTGTCAAAAGATAATGATTTGATTCAATTAAGAGGACAACTCTAGAAAAACGAGTAAAATAAGAATTGTAGAGTTTAAGAAAAAGAAAGATCATTTCTATATTATCACATTGATATGTATTTATTATTAGATCGGTCATGGTTTATCTTAGCGATATATAATAATAAATACAAGTAGCTTTAATTTGAAATGAGATCTCATAATGAGAATGTGATAAAATAATCTAAGATACAACAAACTGAACATGCGTCAAGATTTTTCAATCAAGACACTATATAATCCTAACAGATACATAGCAAAGATGTTCTCGTAGTATGCATGTTCGCATGACTTATTTAACAAATTTGAACCTCATAAATAGAGAATAGTGTTGGTCACACCATATGTGAGGAGAAGATGTTAGATTTATGGGTCGGGCACCCATGATATGACCCGACCCATATCCATTTATTATTATTGTTAGTTAATAACAATCTATAAAAATAATTCCCTCTCCTCCTTTACTTTTATGTTAATTCGCTATGTAGAAAAAACTCTTCTTTCACAAAAAAAATCAAAAACTCTATCTCAAATTTTCTTATGTGGATTACGTAAAAGATAAGTAATTTAAGTCACAATAATTAATTTCAGTTCGTTATTTTATTAATGTAATTGAAATTTGATAATTACATATTTTATTATCTTAGGCATGATTCATGGATTCCTTAGTGTAATCAATAGATATAATCAAATTTCTAATATATATGACATCAACAAAATACGAGAACAAAATTCCTATCTCTAAAATTAATGATTAGAATAAGTGTTTTCTTTTTATTTTATTTTATTTTTTCTCTCACGACAACAATAATTTATACTTTTCTTGTGGCAAATAACTACTTTGTATCGCGAATTCTATTCTTTTACAAAGTTTTCCTTGAGAACTTGATTTTGTACTTCTTTTGCTTTGAAAATAAATAAAAAATTTGCCTGGGATTGTTTTGGTGGTACAAAAAGCTTAGCATATTCTTGCTTCTTGATTTTAAGATTGGAATTATGAAATGCTTTACTAATTTCTCGATTACAAGATTGGAATTTTAATATTAAAATATTATTATCTCATTCATAAATTTATGGTTGTGTGAGAATCAAGCACTCTAGAATATAAAGTATCTTTTGAGAGACCTAAAAATGGAAACGGAGAAAGGAAGTGCAGAATATGGAACAACTAAAGTTCCCATTGATGAAAGTAATAAAAGATCATATTTGATCCGACGATACTAGCAAAAAAGCTCGTGAATTAGCTGCAGCCCCGAGTGTACTATCGTTTGCTTCAACCCAACTTAGCTTGAAGATTAAAATCATCATCAATGCACAACTTTCTGATGGTCACCTTAATAGATTGAAGCAATTGGCAAAATTGTTTGATGCTCATTTGATTATCATTGAAAAAGATGCATTCGAAGTAAGGGATGTTGTCTCTGAGATTTTGCTTTTTCTCAGGACAAAAAAGGAAGATCAAAGAATAAGACATTATTTATATCTCCCCATCCTCAAAGTGAAGGAGAAAATGAGAGCAATTACAAGAGAAGACAGGTAATAAACGACCATTTTCATGCTTTAAACTTCTCTAAGAAACCAAGAAAGGATAAGCTTATATGTAAAAGTTGCTCAAAACTTGTATCTAAGGCAGCATATCAATGTGTTAAGTGTGGTGAATTCACCCTTCACAAATCCTGTGCAGAATCAGCACAAATATAAATATTATTTCCCAAAATTGCCCTGAGTTTCTGAAATTGCTAAACCCTGATAAGTATGACTTCCTGTGAACATGCAAATGCAACAATTGTGAAGAGTTCTTTTTTGATTGTTGTGATTGTCTCTTCCAAGCCCACCCAAAACTTGGTTACATATCAACAATTCTTCACCAGGACAAACACAAACACCTGATGAATTTCATTATAATGCCATTCGAGTACAATTATCAGTACAAATGTTGGATTTGTGATCAACTTGGCAGCTCAGTAAACTATAAATGTTGTGACTGTAACTATGATGTTCATGTCAAGTGCATTTTATCTGGTAAGCTTTCTATCTATCAATATTGATTTCATGCTAGGAGACTTATTTATGGGCATGCTATTCAGTAAAATTAGTGTCCTCTAGGCTTTCTATTTTTTTTTTTTTTTTTTTTCCGTTACTATATGCTAATCTTTTAATTTTTACTATAGTCAATCATGCAAGTCTCTAGGCTCTCGTGCTTACGGCTTTCCAAAGCACTAAAGATTCAACAAACCAGACAGATATGAAGAAGTTGCTGGATCATTATCCTTTTGTTCACCCGATTCTTGCTTCGGTATGGCTTCTAGAATTTGTGATTGTTCCGTGTATTTTCCCCTTCCAACATTATGGTGCAAAAATGTATGGTCTCGTTTGCTATTGTCATTATTGTTTACTTCATTGCTTCTGCAGCATCCTGGGGTTGATCCAAATGATCCTTCCGTTAAAGATTTACTTGCTGCCATGGGAAGCCCGCATGAGGTGAGGTCATACACTTTTTTAAGATATAATGAGGATAATGGAAATATTATTGAAATTAGTTTGTAAATCTGCATATTTTGCGTATGATGATCATAACAGTTTATTATAATATAAAAGAAATTTTTATTTTTTACACCCCGCACATCTAGTGTTTTTTTACTTTTGCTCTCTTACACATTTATTTGTCAACATTGACTCTGTATATTTTTATTTTTTTATAAAATTGTCCTTCATTGACAGCGTTTGCATGCGTGACATTAAGACACTGTCAAATGCAAAGAGGATTATCAAAATCACAGAGAGGAGGGCAATTTTTGCAAATTTCATAGTATGAAGCTAAGTGTAAAATAAGTACTTTAACAAGGAGAATATGTAATTTAACAAAGATAACGTGCCACCGTATTATTCAAAAAAAAGTCTACATAACATATTATAGCATTTTCTTATTTGCACATGTGGACAACATATACATACCCCTTAGCCAATAATTATTATATATGTTTCTAGATTGTTCTCATTTGAGTACATATAGCCAATAATTATTCTGTGTTTATAGATTTTGTCATATGAAATTTTTTTTTTCTTGTTTAATTTCACTATATATATATATATATATATATATTATTGGTTAAATTAATTATTATTATTTTTTATTATGGGTGTCTCTAAGTTTTCATCATTAGCTACAAAAAATAACCTATATTTTATTAAAACTTAGCTTGAAAATTAATTGTATACATTATAATAAAATAATGAAGTGAAATCACTAATTTTTAGATAATTTTAGTATCGACCCTTTTTATAGTGAAATTTGTATCTTAATCTATGTTTAGATATTTTTTTTTATCTTTAATTGAAACTCGAGCTTCTCTAATATTGGGTTCGAATAAATTGTACTTGAATTTTTTTTTTATTATGTTCGATAGCAGGGTGGGAAAAGTTTAAAAATTTTTTTTTTTTCAAAATTTGTCTTATCAAGTTCAAAATCCTAAAAAAAATGAAAAAAACATTTTAATCAAAATATCAAATCAATATTTAATGTATCAATTAATAATTTATGTTATATAATATAGTATTATTCTTTTGTTTCAACAATAATTCTCTCTTATAATTTTTTATTAAAGTTACAAAATTTTCAAATATAATTATAAAAGAAAAAAATATATATACACATCAAGAAATAGTAAAAAAAAATTGCCTGATTTATGTAGTTTCACATAATTTTTTACTTTTAATTTTGAATTTTAGGTAGAATTTTTTTGAAAGCAAAGAAATATATTATCTTCTTGTATCTATAACCAACCAAATAACAAAAATTGGAAAAGTTGGATTGATTAGTGATAAATTTTATTTGACAAAATTTGGAAATACTAATAAAGATTTTTGTGTATACCAAATTTAAATCAATTAACATTATTATTTATTAATAAATTTTTATTATTACTGATCAATAAAAAATATCTTTTTAATCTTAAATTTAATAAAAAAACTTAAACTTCAAAAAATTAATGGAGTCTTTATTTTATAGTAAAAAATTCATTCATTTTTGTTATTTCACAAGAAGAAAAAAATAAAAATACTGGATATGTTGAATTCTCTTATGCCATGTGGAATACTATTTAATGACAATATTCGTTGTTTACCCACACTGTCAAATCAGGGGTAGCTTTCAAGAAAAATAAAAGTGCATGAACTTAATGTTGACAAATAAACAAGCATGCAACAAAAATAAAAAAACGCTCAAAGTGACAAAGGTAAAAAAATGACTTTTTTCTAATATAAATATGAATTCTTCACATACACACAACTATACGAAGATTTGCAACTTCCAGCTTCAATCTCAAACATCAGAATTTCAGTGCTAAAGATCCATGAGCAAAAGATATTTGTGCTTTTCAAAGCAAAGAATTGAACAAGAAAAAGTTCTTGTTAATCAAATAAATTTGATTCAATTCTAATCGTTGCCATCAATTTTTAGCAAAGTTTCATAGCTTCTGAATGAATAAGATTATTTTTGGGTTGAAGTGTGTGTGTGTCTATATATATATATATATATATATATATATATATATATATTCACTCAAATTTAGAAACAATTTAAATAAAAAAATTCAATGGTTATTATTAAATTTTAAAAATAAAAAATCATAGTTAAACAATTATAAAGTATCGTAATGGGACCTTAGAACTACTCTCAAATAATAGTTATATATTGATAAAATTTAAAAGAGACAACAAGTTTAAAATATGAGTTTCAATATTAATATTTTTGTAATTTATTAATTTAAAATCTATACATTCAAAATTTTGTTGTTTGGATGAGAAATAGGATTTTAAATCCAAATTTCATAAATTTGAAATTCAATAGTTTGGATAGGAGTAAAAATTCAATATTTCAAATTTAATTTTTTTTATACTTGATACTATCCAAGTAAATATGGGCCACAGAGAAAGTCCAATTCAACAGTTAGCACTACAATAAACCAATGTAGCTTGGCCCGACCTAAAACCCACAAACCAACATAGTTCGGCAGCTCCAATATAATCAGCTCACAACTCATCCTAAATAGAAATATTATCTCTTATCAGAAAAATTATCTCATATCAAGGAAGACAAACCTCATTAAGCAACAATCACTAAAGAGGAAGAATTCAAGTCCTAATCCACTAAGGAAATAGATATCTCTGACCACTATACAAAGAGCATGACTAGGTGTCTCTCAAATATTACATTTCACTCCCTCTCTTTCTCCAACACATTACTAACTCAAGTATCGAAGTGGACTTCTGGCAACCGGCCAGACACCCCTCACCTCTGTTATCTTGCATGAAACTAGCTAAAACAACCCAAGCCAACAACCTCAACTTAACCTAGATCACTCGAGCCAACCACTGTGGTAAGCCTCATAACATCATTGATGTGATGAGGGTGAACATATTATAGTAGACCTTCGAAACCTTCAGCCATGACTTCTCCCAATGACCTAAAAATCTTGCAAGACCACATCCAATTCGTATATTTTAGATCACACACCCCAACAAACTTCCAACATTCACTTCCTCATCAACATCAAGGAACATACCCTTCAACTTCACCAACACCCTAAATCACAACCCCCAAGTTATTGCCCAACTAGTCGTTACTTATGCAGATTTCACGATAACATTGAAAATGATTAAGCAAGTGCTAACATAGAAGACACCTTAGGCTACCCTACAAACTATCATCGCTGAGCCACAAAGCTTGTCATCTTTACCAACTAGGCTACAATCAGTGGAGAATATAGCTTGGAAAGAAGGAAGGGTCGAACATTCAAAAACATGTAATGACATAAGTGAATCCTTACATAAGCCCAAGGACAGTCGAACAACTCATATGGAAAGCACTTACTAGAACAACGATGCCCTTGCAAATAAAGTCATAAAGGCAGTTGAATGGACATGAGGCAAGGAACACTTCACCCTCGATTGCCACTCTTATGATCACAACCTTCTAACTACAGAGGTTAGGGTTAAGCCGATATCTTATATATTCAAATTACCCCTGATTGATAGGTACAACGACACAACTGATCCTCAGAGACACCTTTATAGGTTATGATATATACTAGAACTCCATAACTACTCAAATGCCCTACTTTGGAAAATCTTTCCTACTACCCTTGAAGGAGTAACTTAAGATTGGTACCAAGACATAGCTCATGGCTCCATTCATAGTTTCACTCAACTCTTATAATGTTTCGCAGCTCAATTCGTATTAGCCATCCCTCAAGTAAAAATTTTCTCTGACTTAAATAAGGTTATTCAAAGAAGAAGGAGAGTCACTGCATGACTAATTGGCAAGGTTTAACAGGGTAGCCATGCAAGTGAATAACCTCAACTATGAAGTAGTAGTAGATGCAATGATCTGAAACTGTAAGAATTAGGGGCACTTTGATTCTCTCAGTATTAATCCTCCTAAAAATTTCTATGAGTTGATGAGAAGAAGTAACTAGTTAATCTGCTTGGATGACAACTTATGAACTTTCTCTCATGGATGGGATAAAAAAATAGAAGAAAAGGGATGAAGAGACAATAAAAATGGTAGGATCAAGCTAGGCAAAGTGTACAATGATCATACTTAAGCAATAGCTAGACTCATTACTATATACCACTCACAGCGAGCTAGAGCAAAGTCCTCCACTAAATCAAAAGATTAGAAAAAAGAATTCACTACCCTCAGCCACAAAAAGGCTTAGCCACCAAAAACAAAGATAGATACTGCAGTTTTCACATAGATAATAGGCACGATATGAAAGAATGCAAAGGTCTGAAGAACGAGATTGAGAGACTAGTCTAAAAAGGCAAGCTCGACCAGTTCAAAAAGAGATCAACCCTTGAGAAAAATAGGCACGATCCCTTACAAAAGGACGAACACCAAGACAAAAGGTTGCATAATAGACAATATGTAAGAGTTATTGTTGTTATAACAGAAGGAGACATCTTTACCTCAAGAAAGAGGCATATCCACTAGATATACTTTGTCAATAGCAAAGAAAATATGGAGGAACCAATGTTCTACCACATCACTTTCTTGGCAATAGATGATGACAAAAAGCTCAAACGCCTTAGTTGTCCAGGTCCAAATTTAAAACTTCTTAATTAAAAGGATACAGATGGACAATGGCAGCTCAGTCAACATGATAATTGTAAAAACTTTCAATGCACACTCAGATTGGACCTTAAGAGGTTATGCCTAGTACGAACTCATCTAACTAGACTCAGAAGAACTAAGGTTGATGTAATGGTATTCATCGAATTAAACATGGAGTTGGGAGACACAAATATCATAACGAAATTCAAAGCCATATGGATGGTGGAGCACATCTCTTTCGCCTACAATGCCATCATAGGTCAGTCGATTCTATATGATACAACATCATGCACCTACTTTAGATATTTTATAATGAAAATACCAATTGAGCGGGGTATAACAATTACTAGGGGGACTAAAAGATAACATGAGAAATATATATGAACATCCTCAAAGAAGTCAACCATGTTGTTTTCTTTGAACCATTAGACTTCATTCCTGAAAGTGATCTTAAATGTCGAAATACCAATAAACTTAAAACCCCAGGTAGTAGAAGAAAACCAAGCTCTTCACATTGGAACCAAGCTTGTAGAATTGGTAAAAAGGGACATCAACTTGACCCTTCTCGACACACTCCACACATTTTTCTGGTCCCCTTCAAACATTACTTGGATTAATCCTTCAGTTATTGTCCATAAGCTCAACATTGATAGCTTAGCTAACCTAGTAAAATAAAAATGGCAAAAACACACACTCGAACTTTATAAAGCCATAACTGAGGAAGTATGCAAGCTCTTACATGATGGATTCATCGAGAGGTACAATATCCAGACTATTTAGCTGATGTGGTATTAGTGAAAAAAAAAGCTGAAAGGAAAATGGAGAATGTGTGTCGATTTCACAAACCTTAATAAAACTTGCCTAAAAGATAGCCACCCCGTGCCTAACATATATTAACTCATTAACTCCACAACAGGATAAAAGTTATACAATTTCATTGATGCATCTACAAGATACCATCAAATTTGGATGTTTGTGTTGGATGAAGAGAAAACAAGCTTTATAACTTACAAAAGCACCTACTATTACAAGACAATGCTTTTTGGGCTAAAAAATGCTAAAGCCACCCATCAAAGACTAGTAAACCACTTATTCAAAGAACTTATAAAAAAATAATGAAAGTTTACATGGATGATATAATGGTAAAGAGTCACCGAGCTAAAGACCATGCTAGGGATTTGAAAAAAGCTTTCAAAATCTTTAACTAGTATAATATGAAGCTCAACCTAAAAAAATTCTCCTTTAGAGTTTGAGTTGGTAAATTCCTTGGCTTCATGATTTTCCAAATGGGTATTGATGTTAATCCTAAGAAGATGAAAGCAATCATTGACATGAAGCCACTTCAAACAATCAATAAAGCTTAAAAGCTCAACGGAAGGATCACAACCCTAAGAAGATTCATCTCTTCATCAACTCGGCAGTGTTTGCATTTCTATAAAAATATTAAGAGACCCTAAAAATTTAGATGAGATGACAAATGCCAAAACACCTTTGAAGAATTAAAAGCATTTATGGGCTTGCCTCGTTTGCTCAACTGCCTTTGTAGGATGAATCACTCTTCATGTACTGAACAACAACTAAAGACAATTGCTTTACCCTAATTAGGGAAGAATAAATAAAGCAAAAGCAAATCTATTATGCTAGCAAGGTCCTCAAAGAGTGGTGCTAAAGTATCCCTTGCTGAAGAAGTTGACCTATGCATTGGTCAACTTGGTTGTGAAGCTAAGACATCACTTCCAAGCCCATACCATAAACATCCTCATAGATCATCTCCTAAGGAAGATATTGTAAGAGGTAAAAACTTTAGGGTGAATAGCAAAATCGACAATCAAGCTTTGCAAATTTGATATTAGATTTGAATCGAAACAAGCCATGAAAGCTCAAATCCTAGTAGATTTTGTTATCAAGCTAACAAGTGGGGAACAAAAGCCTTAACAGACTAAGAAACAAAATCACTATTAAATATGTTGTTAGATTAAAATTCCAAGCCACCAACAAATGTAACAAAATTTAAGGCCCTAATTACTAGGCTACAACTTGTACAAAAAGTCAAAACTGCAAACCTCATCATACACAGTGATTCGCACTTAGTAGTTTAGTAGCTCCTTAGGCAATATGCCACTAAAGAACCCACTATGCTTTAGTATGTTGAGCACACAAAACACCTCTTAGCAAATTTAGAGATAAAAGGAGGAAACTGGACACTGGAGCAAATCCCTTATAAGAGTAATGAGGAAGTAAATTACCTAGCTAAATTAGTAGTCTTTCCTCAAGCGACATTGCCTAAAGGAGTTTTAATAGAAGAAAGGCTTTAGTCCAACACCTTGCAGCTGTTGAACATAACTATCATAGCCAAGGAAGATATACTTGTTAGATACTTAAAATATAGGCAACTTCCAACAAAGCTAAAGGATGTTTGGAACATTATCAATAAGGTCCTTTATTACTATGAAGCATATGGAATCTTCTACAAATGATCCTATAGTCAACCCTGGCCTAGGTGCATTTTTGCAGAAAATGGGAAATATGTACTTAGAGAAATTCATAAAGGCATTTATGGAGCTCACGAAGCAGCTAGTACTTTAGCTTAAAAGGCAGTTTTAGCTGGGTATTTTTAGTCCATAATGTTCGAGGATGCTAAACAACTTATGCAAAAATGTAATGCCTTCCAAAAACTACACTCATGACTCGACAGCTAGTAGTAAAGCAAAAACCCATAGGCTTGACATGGCCTTTTTTCCAATAGAGAATAAACATCCTTGGGTCCTTCCCATAAGCATCAAGCTAAAAAAAATTTATTGTAGTCATCATAGATCACTTCTATAAATGGCCATATACTGAAGCATTGGCTGCCATCACCTCAACAAAAATTCTTGACTTCTTCGAAAAGAACGTGGTCTATCGGTTTGGCATTCCCATGGTATTAATCATGGATAAGGAAAGCAATTTGATTGTGAATAGTTTTGCTCTTACTACACAAAGCTAAACATCGACCTTTGATTCACCTCAATAGCTCATCCATAAATAAATGACGTGACTGAGGTCACTAACAGAATAATATTGTAAAGAATCAAGAAAAAGATTAAAAAATGCATGAGGGACTTAGGTAGTTCAGCTCAACCATATTCTTTAAGCCTTTAGGACAACCCTAAGAATAGAATAGGCCAAACACCCTTTTCTTTGATGTATGGAATTGAGGTAATGATTCTAGTATAAATTGGCCTCTCCTCATATAGAGTCCTTCAGCACAGTCTCGAGCAAAATGAAGAAGTGCTTCGCCTCAGCTTGGACCTTCTAATAGAAAAGAGAGAAGAAGCAGTCATCTAAGCTACAACATATCAACAAAGGGTAACTTAGTTTCATAATAGAAAGGTTAAAAATCAAGCTCTGAAACAAGGCGATCCGGTGCTTTGAAGAATGGATCAAACTGGAGAAGAAACCAAAGTAGGCGAGCTCGACATTAATTGGAAAGGTCCATACAAAAGAACCAAAGTGATAGGCCTCACGACATACAAGCTGAAAACTATGGAAGGCAAACTCGTGCCTCGTACCTAGAATATGGAAGCATTGAAGAAATACTTTATTTAGGCAGCCTTTGCTACCTCTTTTTTGTAAATTACGTATCTTCTTTATAATAAAAATAAAGTTGCCCTTGGGCATAGGCAAATTGTTGAACCACATAAAAATTCTTATGTTATGAGGTTGTCTCTTTACATTAACACTGAACTAATATACTTTGTCGCAAACAAGCCTAATAGGCCTAATGGATTCATGGATGATGCATGGCCAAAGTCAAAGTCAAAGTTAGAGATTAGGATTTTAGTGGATCGTTACCAAGCCTAAAATAAGGCCCATTTAAGCTCAAATTCAGTTATCGATACTTTCTATGGGCCCCGCTAATAAGCCTAACATATTGGTGTAAAGTTCAAATTTCATGTCAGGACAAGTGTAAACATAAACTAGTATGAACAAGACATAAATGGATAATGTTTTAAAAGCATGTTTCAAGACATGTTCCAAAACTTGTTTCAAAACATGTCCTAAACATGTTCCAAAGCTTGTCTTAAGGCAAATTAAAACCAAATTATACACCAATCAAGATTTGGCACTTAACATCTAAGATTTCTAAGATTCTTCCAATTTTCAAGATTATACAAGTTTTTTCTAAGATTTTTAAGATTTTCAAGATTCTTCAAAAAAGCTTACTATTGGTTGATTTTGGTGTCCTAAGCTTTTTAGGATTATCTTTTGTTAATCTTTTATTATTTTATGTAA
This sequence comes from Omphalea diandra, assembly GCA_949677035.1. NCBI lineage: Eukaryota > Viridiplantae > Streptophyta > Magnoliopsida > Malpighiales > Euphorbiaceae > Omphalea > Omphalea diandra. The sequence goes on along the minus strand of CATIWR010066475.1, from coordinate 56,519 downwards.
CTTTAGAAGATTTTCTTTAGATATTACCTTATTAACACCAAATACCTCTTGCATCAATCACAATGCATTCTTTTCTTATTATTTAATTAGGAAATCTTATTTAGCATGTTTTTAGGTGGCTAAACTCCTTATGGATGAATTTACACTTAGATTTTAAGGTTTTATTCTCTTTTTTACTACATTAGCTAGGTTATTTTGTAAGGTTACATATAGCCCTCCATTCTACCATGATAAACGAATGAAAAACATTATTCTTTTGGCTTAATTGCTTGTCAAAGTTTTCTCTTCTTGAGTTCTTGAAATAACTTGGTAAGGTTATTAGGTGGATTCTTAATAACTTTGCAAAATTAGTAATTCTGGACTTAAATTTAACTTTATCTAGTTTAGGACTTGAATTGCAACCTTTAAATTTTTATGATCTAGGTTACTAGAAATATGTTTTCGAAATGTCTAATTAGGGTTTAAAATTTATGCTTGATTCTTGAAATGATGCATTCTTAAAGCATACAATCTAAGGTGTAAATCACCCTTGCTTATGTCATACCTTGCATACACCAAACTAATCAACCTCGTGCACAACAAACATTGTTGAGCTAATGTACCTTAAGTATCAAAGGCAAATAGACAAAAACATATTTATCCCGAATAGTGATCACACTTTATTATGTACTGAGCTAATCTACCTCGTACATTAATTAAAATTATCATGTACCAAGTTAATCTACCTTGTAAAATCATACAAAACAAACTAAGATCATCATGAAAACAAATTAAGCTAACAAGCCATAAGGACATCCAACACAAGCATTTAAGTATTTACTAAATCAAAAGAAGTGCCCATAGGTGAAGGTATCATAGGAAAGCATGATAGTAATAAAAAAGAAGATTTCCATTGACTTAGAAAATTTTTTTACAAAGAGATGGACCAAGGTTACATAAAAAGCCTAAGCCTATGCCTCGGGCTCATCCTAATCATCATCATCATCATCCCTAGGCAAAACATCACCAATATAATCAAAATCCACATTTGGGTGGGTTTTTGCTAGGGATGCCTAATCTTTTCATTATACCTAAAGCAAATAGATGACATCTTTTTTAGAGTTGATGCTCGAGCTGTAGCCTTTTTCTCTTACCAGTCTTTCACATCTTGGCTCAGCTCAACATTCTTCTTCTTTATTTCTTCTAACTTAGCCTCTTTATTCTCTAGTGCCTCAAGGCATGACAGCTTGATCACATGAGCCTTGGTAGTAGGGCTGAGCATTCGGTCGGTTCGGTTCAAACCGAACCAAATTTATGAAAACCGAATAGACCGAATTTAGTTTAAATTCAAACCGAACCGAACCAAAATTTAAGATAAACCGAAGTAAACCAAACCGAAAAAAATCGGTTTGGTTCGGTTCGGTTTTCGGTTTTGGGCTCAATGGGTTGTTGGGCTTTTTTTATCTTATATAAAATAATTTATTTTTAGTTTTTTAAACTCAAATTTAAAAAAAATCCCACAATTTCGGTTTATTCGGTTTATTCGGTCTATTCGGTTTTCTCAATTATAAACCGAACCGAACCGAAAACCGAATTTTTTTATTTTTTTAAACCGAACCGAACCGAATTTACTTTAAAACCGAACCAAATAGACCAAATTCACTCGGTTCGGTTCGGTTTTTCGGTTTCGGTTCGGTTTTGCTCACCCCTAGAGATAACCAATTAGGGTGACTCCTACATTATACACATGAAAAGGTTTTCCTTGTCAATATTATACATCCGTTCACTCCTCTCAAATGGAAGGGGGCCTGGGCCGTTTTCTTCTTCATTGCTTGACAAAATAATAATGTTCTGGTTGAGTCGGATTTTCATTGCGTTAGACTAACCCAGGTTTGACAAAATTTTTGGACCTGATGCTACAATAGGCCCAAAATCAGCTGATTTTTTTTTTTTTTGCTTAAATTATTTCATATGAAAAATGTTCATTCAAATATTATATATTTCGGTATGTGTCCTGGAAGATCAATCTTGATTTCCCCATGCTTGGGTTACTCCTAACATTTGATTTAAGCTTAAAAAATGAATTCATTATGAGACTTAAGTTTAGGTTCTAGCACTTATTTTAGCAAGATTGTGTTTTGGCTAATACTTTTCAAAAAGACTAATTGTAAAAGTAAGTTAGATTAGATAAGTTCGGAATAGGTCATTTTAAGTTTGAATTCAATTTGGATAATCTCTGCTTAAAAGAAAAATTGAAATTTCATTGGGTTGAATTCAATTCGGAATAGAAAATAATTTTTATTTTAAATATTATTTTAATTATTTAAATTTTTAAAAATTTTTCAATAATTTAAAATAAGATAAAAAAAATGTGTGGTTTTGAGTTAAAACCCTAACGGATTGTTTGAATATTGTAAAATCAATGATATATATTGAACTGTTTCATGTGAAAGGTATATTGAAGAAATTAATAACCTCCAAAATCATGTTCAACTAGACATCTTCATCTTTTAACGTCAAACTTGTAACAAATACTGACGTGTCTATTGACATTTTTTGTCATACTATTTCTAAAGGTTGTTGAGATCTTACACCTTGCCAAATTTTGTTAACCCTAAAAGCATCCTCCAAGATCCGCCAGCTAATGGTCGCACGTGGCAGCTGATTAAGCTAGACAGCTAAAGAGATGCTGTGTAAAGGGTCTTCCTTCCTTAATAATAACTTGACCGAAGCAAGCAAAGTTCGCTCACCACTCTTACGTGGTCCAATCATATGCTTCCATGTGTTATCAGATTTTTGAATTGACTTTGACCACATTCATTTGCATCGCTCCTTTTTTCTTTGAGTTCTAGTTGAGCTAAATTATAGTCGTGGTCCTGAATTTAGAGAGTAGCTTTTTCTTACGGTTATCTTTATATTTTGATTTGCAAACCGAAGAATATACGAATTATTATTTAATTTCAACAGTTATTTTTAATACATTTTTTTAATTTTTATCTCACTGAAAATTTTATATGGATTTTATTTAACATTATTTTTAGTATTTTAAGGTGTCACATCAGATGAAATTCTTAATCTTCGTTGACTTAATTTTTTTATTTTTCTTTCTCCATATTCTTTTATATTTTCTCTCTCTTCACTCTTAATTGCAACTAAAATCTCTAATTTTTTTATTTTATCTCTATTTATAATTACATAAAAAATTTATTTGTAATTGCAATGTTGAAACGCTAACAATAATGTTAAATAAAAGTCGTATAGAATTTTTCAGCGAGGTGAAAATAAACAAATGTGTTCAGAATAACTATAGAGATAAAATAGTAATTAATGTATTTTTTTTCTTTACAAATCTTTATGGATTCAATTAAGCATTCTAGTTGCTTGGTGGCTCTGCATTAGTTTAATTTATTTTTTATTTTTTAATATTAATTGATTCAATTTAATTAAAATATAAAACATTAATTTTTTATTTCAGCTCAATTTTTTAAAAAATCAAATAAATTAAAATTATTAATAAATCTAACTAATTTGAATCGAACTATTAATCAAATTAAAGTTTTATAAATTCAATTAAGTTTAATTTATTTGATTTTTTAAAAATTTTAGTTTGATTCCATTTTTAAAATATAAAATTCAATGTATTTAATTTTGGTAAAAAATCAAACCGAACAAATCAAATTGATCGAATGTTCACTCTCTAATAGATACTTTATAGAAAATATTACAAATATTTTGAACTCTTAAAATCTCTTATGACAACAAAAAGTAAAAATTAAATGTAAAAATTTTTTATTTAATTTAAATTTATTTGAAAATTTTGATTTGATCCACTTCAAAATGAAAGAAGATTTAAAATTGACTTAAGTTGAAGCTAATTCAATTCGATTCATGGATCAACTCAATTGACTTAATTTAAATTATTAAAATTTTAAAATATTTTATGTAAAATTAAAATAATATTTTTATTTTTTTAAAAATAAAATTATTAGTGATTCAATCTAATTCGAATCGATATCTAAAAAATGATTTAAATTTTGTTTGTTTTTTAATTCAGTGACCTATTTTAATTCAATAGTAATTCAAATTTGACATGATTAAATCCATTCGACTTATTCTATTCACTAGTACAAGTTTACTTTAATAGTATAAGAAATTTTTTTATGTAGTACCTTATATACCTAACTAATAGGTGAATGATAATTTAAATATAATGATCAAATTAAAATTATTATAATACTTTTTTATTTTAAAATATTCTTTTTTTATTCAATTTTTATTATTTTATTTATTAAGTGCATGGTTATGTTCACTATAGACAAGTTTAGCGTCAAAAGTAATCTTGATGAAAAAAATTTCTCAACTTGTTCTTATTTATGACATGGCAAAATTTCTTAGGTTATCCAATTGATCAAAGTTTTTTATTGTTAGTCGAGGTTGGTTAAAGAAATTCGGGGGCGACGGAAGTTTTTTACCATGATCAAGTAAATATCATGGGTTATAAGTTGTAACTAAAATGTAAACTGGTTTGGTTGGCTTAATTTTCTACACCATAATAAAATATATTTTCCAAGTTATCGGATCAAATAATGATAATGCAATAGTTGTCGTCATATTTGACGTAGAAGAATTTTCATTAGAAGATCTCGGGAAGGAATAAATCTAGAACCTCTTTATGTAAACTGTAGGAATCTCTTTTCAATGGTTAAAAAAAAAAAAAATTGGCTATCAATAAATTAATTAACCCTGAATTTTTTTTTTAGTATTTAAAAAAAGAAATTATGTTCATGAAATTTTAATTAAATTAATCTTTCTTTAAACTCTAATTTGCAAGATATATGGAAATAATACAGATATCATTGCCTAACTTTTTTCCTTTTTAAGTTTTAAAAATCAGAAACAACCACAGAGAAGGATTAGAACATGGAAAACTCATTTGTTTCTTTTTTTTTTTTAATGTGAAATAAATATTTTTCAATCTCAAAAATAATAAAAGTTTAACCAAACAGGGCCCAAGCTTTGGGCCCTAAGTGTTGAGTTGACCATGTGTAAATGAAAAACAGACAGGCAAGCGCGAAGGTCCAGGGACCAAGTTACATTGCATGTAAAAGGAGAAAATTGAGAAAAAGAGCGGCGGAGGAATTACCAAGTTGTATGCACGGGACCTTTGATCATATGTGCATATTCTCCAACCATTATTAATAGGGGTGTAAAAAAAAATATAATATGCATGTATGTTGGTTGAGTTGAGTACTTCAAATGAATTATGTAAAATTTTATAATATTTATTCACAGATTTATGCTCGTCATACTTCATATGTCAGATAAGTCATTTAAAATTATAAATTCTTAAATTGAATCAAATTTTAATCAATTTACTTTATACTAATATGGCAAGCAACCTAGTCAAATTACAAATTTAAAGAATAGTATAATAAAATTGTAAATTCAAAATGAATTTTACATTTAATTCAAATTTGAGAAACTAAGAATTTATTTAAAATAAATTCTTTTCAAGGATATTTATATATAAAAATCAAATAAATTCCATAATTTCCACTTGAATTATTTCACATTGCACATTTATTTCATTGTACAATAATCGGATCCTTAAAAAAGAAAAATCCCATTTAAAAAATAGTAATCTTAAAATGAAAATTGATGTGGAAATGGAAAAAATGAATTTGACTTCATAAGAAATTAAATTAAACCTGGAAATATAGTAATGAAGGGCACGGGCATCCTCAGCTTGCATTGTCAAAAGGTGCTTCAATTAAGGACCAGCATTTGCTTTGCTTTGCTAGCTATGAGTTGGACATATCCAATTATCTACATACTTCATTTCCTTCACGAGCTAGCCTCTATTTAAACTACCATCTCCCGTCTTCAAACCTTCAAAAGCTAAACTTAGTCTTCATCAAACCAAGAACAAAAAATATTATCAAATGTCTAGCATGGGTTTTCTCTTCATGGTTTTGTGCTGTTCTCTGCTTCTATTATCTACCCCGACAACAATGACCGGGGTGAATTCTAGGGTTAGAGTCCTTGTGTCAGCCACAAGACCTTTGGAAGTGAAACCTTTGAAAGATTTCACGACCTTCAAACCGAAAATAAGTCGTGGAAGAGGAGGATTTCGAGGTAGAGACGTAGAGAATTGCTTGCCAAAAGGATTTCATCGTACGTCCGCTCCTAGCCGATATATAAATTATAACACTCTGGGTTCGACTACATGTGCCACAGGCAAACATGTTGATGCACCATGATACATATTGAATTGTGGTTAACTTTATATGTATGTTTTTTTTTTTTTTTTTTTGCTTATGTGTTATTGTGTATATAAGATTGGAAAATGATTATGTGGTTATACTTTATAAAGGAAAGGGGGAAGGAGTGAAAATCTTTTCGTTTCTCCTTTTTTTTTTTTTTTTTTTTTTTCTTTTTTGTTTGTCAAGTGAAAAGCATGGCAGATATTCTATTATAATGAATAAAATTTGTCAGTTGTAACTAAATGCTCTTACAATTTTTGTCGGGTGAGATTGATTGCCTAATATTAATACTAATACTGAAGATCATATCATTTTAATTTTCCCATATACACATAATTTTCCTTTCTACTTATTTAGTTAATTATATATCATCATCATGTTGTTCTTCCAAAACTGCATTGTTTAAGTTGACCATTATATATATATATATATATATATATATATCATACATATAATGTGGCAAAATCTCCTCAATTTAGATTCGTATACGTTGATGTGGCAAAATTTAGTTAAGTTTTGTCCAATCTATTGATATGCTTCTAATATGTAATTAACAACTTTAACTTTCTTAATGACAAATTATTTATATCAATTGAATTTCTTTAACACATGTCTTATCATTTTTTGTCTTATTATCTTCTCTTAAAACTTCTACGATGATCAAAAACTCAAAAAGATATTGATTCATATTATAATAATGTATTTTCAATAATCTCAAACTATATATAATTCACAATAATAAATTATTATATATAAAAATAACAGATAAATATTGAAAAATTAAATATAAAATTCAAAATAATAAATAATATGCTAAAATTCATTTTATTGATTATATTATTAATATTGAACTTTTTTCTTTATTTCCTTAAATAAGCATAAAAAATAATATTATTGCTTACAAATAATATAATTACACTTTAAAAACTTAAAAAAAATTAAAATTAATTTAAAACTGCATGAATTGTGGAATACCGATTAGTTATATATAATTATTATTGAAATTGCTAAAATTCCTTACTGCAAACGCAAAATCAAATAATGAGAATACAAAATTCCAGTTGAAACATATTGGATTCTTAATTCATTTCGGTTCAGATGGAAGTCCAAAAAGCAGCAAGCAGTGCGTGGTGCACAGAGTAAATTAGGACTGCAATGAGGACGTAATATATTAATTAACAACTCATTAATTTTCAAGATCCGGAAGGATATATGTAGATATTGCATGGCAGGAGCGGCTCCCCTCCTTAAGTGCTCGATTGTACCATTGTCATGTCATTAAAATTAATTTAGCAGTTCCCGTAGCACCACATCATTATATTATTTCACAAATTGCCATGTCACTAAAAATTTAATTCAATAGTTCTCATAGCACCAATTTTACTGTTCCTTCATATTTCATATTTAATACCTTTCCTAGAGCATCGTCGAGTCAAATTGAGTCGAATTTTGTCATACTTGAATTTAAACTTGACTTTAAAATTTGAAACTTGAAGGAAGATTTTTTTTTTCTTATAAATAGGGAGAACTTCCTCTTGAAAAAAAAAAAAAAGCAAAGAGGATAATAAGAATGAGAGAAAGAGGCATTGACCAGCTGTAATTCAAGCCATTGTTAATTCTCCTCCTCTATTGCCGATCCATTAATTCTTCTTTTCAGTTTTTGGTTTAATTTCTTTTTTTGTGAACTAATTCTTTTGTAGTTAAGATTATGGGAAGTCTAACCACAACAATGAATTGATTTTATTTTATTTAATTGATGAATTTTATTTTCATATTATTTATGAATTATTGTGCTTAATGCAATTGGAAGCTTGACCACGTCATGATTGATTGAGTTTATTTAAATGAATTGGAAAATGATTTTACATAATAGGCTAAATAATTTATGATATGAATTGAATGATATATAAGAATATATATACACGATTCATCTTGATTTACAGGTTTTTCATGAAGTTTAATGTGTTCTCTATCTCAAGAACTCTAAAATAGAAATCTAAGAGTTACTTAATAGAAATAGGTTTAATATATCTTGGGAGAGAATATTTAACAAATTTAAGAAAACTTCATCTTATGAAAATAGTAAATTATCTTGGGTAATGATGCAAACATCCAAGGTGAGTCTAGAGAACCATTTCAACTTTAAGGCCTAATTACAAGATGATGGCTAAAGAAGTTCAAGGATGCAGTTAGAGCTTTTATGAAAAAGGGAGTTTTAGTTGGATTGGACCAAAAAGATCAAAGGATGTGTAAAGCCCAATTAGATAATATATGGAGTTTGGTCACTTCAAATGGAGAAATAGCTTCATCCAATGGATCCTAGCATGTGAACATAACCAAGGCCCAAATCCTTCAATAGCGTCATGCCAAGATAAAGGATAAAGGCCCAAGATATGTTTTGATAAAGAAGATAAAGCCCACAAGCCCCTAAGACCAATATCTTCCAAGATTTACTTAGTTAGCATTATCTTCCTATTGTCTTAAGGATTCTTTCTTCATTGGTTAAACATCCTACCTTATATCTTTAGGATTCTTTTATTAGTTATTCATTATTGAAAGTACCCTAACATAAGATATTTTAATGCAATAAAATGGCTTGGCTAAATTCTCTTGGCCAATAGGAATTCTTCGTTTAATTTTCCTTGTTGCATTAGAATTAGCATTATGTGGCCAACTCTAATGATGGTCAAATTCACCATAAGATTTTGGGGTTTTTATCAAACAATTGTAAGGCTATAAATAGCCTTAGATTATTCCAACATAGGCATTATTCAATCAATAATATTTTTCTTAGAAATTTTTTTATAAGAGTATTTCTCTTCTTGAATTCTTAAAAGGACTTGGTGATATTATTGAGTGAAGGCTTAATAATTTCATAAACTTGTTAATTCTAATCTTAAATTGGCTTAGTTAATTTAGGATCTTGAATTGACACACTTTAAATCTTTATAACTTAGGTTACTAGAAATAGGTTTTCTAAAGGTCTAGTTGGGATTTAGAATTGTTCTTGTTAATTGATTCTTGAATAGTCTTCGGACTTGTGTTGAAGCATATGATCTAGGTGATCAACCCTACCTCATTTGTATCATTGTTATCAGAGCCAAAGCTTTCAAGATCAAAGGTATTTTTAATTTTCTTATTTTGCATTAGATTGCAATTACAACATCAAAATCACATTCTTCTTATTTTCCTTTCCAATTCAATTCCATCTTGTTCATTGTGTTCCAATTCATTTTCGATCATTTAAATAGTTTATTCCATCATCATATATCATAAAATTAACATCAAATTCTATTTGAATTCGTATTGCATACAAAATTTCTTAAAATTTAGGAAAGATTGCGATTAGCATAATCCTTGTTTCAATTCGGTTCTACTTTATCAATTGTATTCCATTCTATGCATTTTCACTTTCAATCAATAAATTAGCTTTTTTCATCATCCCATACCAAATTTTATCATCAAACTCCATTGAAATCATATACTTTCACAAATTTTTCTTAAATTAATGAACTTTGCAAAATAGTTTTCTTTATTCTAGTCGGATTTATTTGATTCTTTCCAGTCCAGTCTATTTTTTTTGTTGATTAACACTTATTGGGTGTTTAATTGCATATTAGAACCTTATCCTACAAGAAAGTCCTTAAAATTTGAGAGTTTTGCCAAAATTTCCTTAAATTAAGGAAATATAAATTTTAACTTGTTTCTTGCATCTTCAATCTATTTATTTTTATGTCTAATCACTTTCTTGGTACTTCTTGTTGTCTATGGCTGAACCAAATCCATACAATTCAAAGGAAATGGCAAAATTATAAAAATACCCCTATTCCTTCCAATTCGACTTTTATTTGTTCTTTTGCGTTCTTTTGCATTCTTTGAGTTGTTTTTGTAATTTGCTTGTTTCAATTCTATTTTAAGCTTCCAAGGTTTAAATAAAAAAAGGAAAAGTTCAAAAAAGTCAAAAAGAAAGAAAGGAAGCTAGAATTGCATCAAAGTTGTTTTAAAACTGATTTGAGCCTTTCTACTTCTATTCGACCTAGACTTGATTATTCCAATGATTTTGAGTTCAAACACCATCTTATAATTTCTAAATTCTTTTTTGATCTTTAAATTGTGATTAGGCCTTTTGAGATTTGTTTCTTGTAATTAGTAATGTTCTTTTTTAATTTCTTTATTTTCTAAATCTTTCTAAGTTTAGTTTTTGCTTGTTTGTGATTTAATTAGGCTCAATTTGACATAAAGTAACCTTAGCCTTAAAGAACTTAAAGAAAATAAACTTAAGAGGTAAAGAGTGGTGAGCTTAAAGGACGTAAAAAGTCTATTTTAAGTTGTGTAAGTGTCACTAGTTGAGTGTAAACATGTGAAAGAGTATTTGTGAGTATTTATTTTATTATTTGCTAACTATGGTAGATCCTAGAGAAGATCCAGATTGGAAGTTATTCATGAAAGCTATGTAAGATTCAATGGCCCTTATGCAAAAAGAGTTGAAATAAGGAAGAGGGCAATTTAGGAGCATGCAAATCTCCTCCAATTCCAATGTAACCAATCCCAATTCAATGTTGCAAAGGCATGGGAGACCTATATAAGATGATGAGGAAGGCAAATCCCTTGATGATAGTTCCTAAAGATCAAGCAAGTAAGATGGCAATCTAAGTGGCATCAAGATAAAGATTCCTACTTTCAATGGCAAGAGTGATCATAAGGCTTATTTATGATGGAAAAGAAAGTATATTTTATTTTTGATTGTCATAATTGTAGTGAAGAAAAGAAAGTTGAGCTCGCAACTATTGAATTGGTAGAATATGCTCTTGTATGATGGGATCAAATTATGTATTCTAGGAAAAGATATGGGGATAATCCTTTTTACAGTTGGGTATAAATGAAAAGGGTCATAAGAAAGAGATTTGTATCTAGCCCTTATTATAGGGATTTGCATAACAAATTGCAAAGGCATATACAAGGGAATAAAAATATAGGGGAATATTTTCAAGAATTGGAAATTACTTTGATTAGGGCTGAGATTGAGGAGACTATGGAGCAAACTATGACACGTTTTCTTGCTAGGCTTAATAGAGAAATCACACATAAGGTGGAGTTGATGCCATACAAAGATTTGGAGGATTTGTATCACCTTGCACTTATGGTGAAGAAGTAACAAAATGGTAAGCCTTCTGGGCCCAATTTCAAAGTTTCATTATTATTATTATTATTATTATTATTATTATTATTATTATTATTATATGTCGTTTGAAATAAATTAAGAATTGCAAATAACGAAACATAATTAATAACTAAATGAAATATAATAATGTACAATATCAATGTTACAAATACATAATACTGAAAATAATAAATATTCAAATTCTAATCTTACAAAATCAAGTCACAATACTAAAATACTAATGTTATAAAGTCAAGTCACAATACTTAAATACTAATGTTACAAATGCCCATGCCTTATCCTTAAATCAATACCTTGGAACATTTTAATGCCACTGACATCTCTTTCCAAATATCTCCAAGGTCATTGTCTTCAATCACAGGCTGGTTGTTGTGTGTAAAACCCTTGTAAGTGTACAAATTGCTTTAAATAATATAATAAAAAGAAGATATCATTTCCGTAAGGATTGATTCACACAAGTGCCAATAAGGACTCAATTTTCCTATATTACCTAACAATCAAATTTTAAGAAATAAATAATTTGAAATATGAAAATTCTAAATTAATTTAACAAAATAGAAATTAATTGGAAAGAAACTCTTATGCAAAAGATCTTTTGGGAATTCGGGTACACCACAATACTATTTCATAATTATACTAAGAGTTTTGTTTCAAATGCGCATGGGTTAAGTTTGAAATGGATTTTTCTAAACTACCAATAATCTCTTTTAAGCAAAATTAAATCTAGTATTATTGAAATTATGCCTACTCTCATGGTCATAAAATTCAATAATAATGCATTAAGTTTTTTGAATAATCCGTTGACATCTCTAGAAGTCAAACATACTCTATGGTCTCAATCTTATAATTTAACATGTTAGGACTAATTCTAGACTTTCACTCTCACCCATGATCTAGAGTCTTGAGTATTGCACATATATGACTATCATATATACAAGCCAACTAAACTCAAACATGTTAAATCAAGAAAGCACAATTAAAGCAAAATCCCATCATGTAATCATGAAAATGTATTGGGCTTTCACTTTAATCCCTAAAATTAACGAATTAGTTTATTATAGAGGAAGAAGAAAAAATAAAAAAAAGGAACTCCATTGAATTTAGAAGGAGAATATTCAAAGAATTTGCTAACTAAATTAATGAACGCTAAAAGAAAGCTTTTTGAAATCTCCCACAAATTTGGTGTAGATGTTAGATCTACCTTTCTCTCTTCAAATCTGCCTCGTTTTTGCTCCAAGATGTCCCTCCAAAATAGGTCTTTCTTTTCTTTAAAAGACAGCTCGATATGCGTTTCATAATTTTGGATTTGACGTTTTGCATGGCTCAATGCATGGGTCATGCAATGACTCACATGCATTCTACTAATTCCAAATTTGCATTTGTTGACTGGTCAACTCTATATCTTTGCATGGTCTAATGCATGGGCTATGCAATACTGTTGAAAATCAAAATTAAGCTTATTTTTGAGAAATTCCTACACGAGCAAAAAAAGATAGAAAATTAATCTATTTCAAATTAAAAACACTAAAAAAAATAAAAAATCTCATAATTTCTAACCTAAAAAATATGTATTAAACAAATTCCTATCAAACTCTTGCAATCTTAGAGTTTTGCTTGTCATTAAGCAAAAAGAAGAATAAACAAGAGAATCTTTCAATTCACAATTAGAAACCTTTGGATCCAATCTAAAAAACTAACACAATCGAACTCATAAGAAAATTCAAAATATTTGAATCCATTCTCAAAATTTTGCAATCAATTCCAAATATAAATCAACCAATAAATTTTGAAAAACCACCGTGCACTTTTTTCTCTTTGTTGCAATTTAAAATCAAATGTAACACAAGCTTGTTTTGTTAAATATCTTCTTAATATAATTCCATGCATAATTCCATAGGCAAAAGCATACAATCAATCTCCACTAATACAATTACACACCTCATTAAGGATCAAGATGTATTTATGGGCTTGTAACATGGCTAAATAGGAAAATAGTTTGCCAAAAAAGGGGATAAAAAGGTACAAACAAGAGAACTTTAAAAATGAAAATAATCAAGTAACATTAAAAATTCTCATATTTAATCAAAATTTCTCCATTTGTCTAAGTCATATCCTTCTTTATTTTCTCTCAACAGTCACTCCCATAATCAAGATTCATCATATAAGTCAAGGAAAATTTCTAACATGAAGCTTTTTCATAAAATTGTGAGCTTTAAATAATTAAAGCTTTAGAACGCAAAAGAACTTCACAACTCTCTCTCTCTCTTTAAAGTTAAAAAAAAAAAAAAGCACCAATGACCAATAATGTGATATTATGCAAGCATTACACTTCTCAAATTTTCTTTCCAAAATATCAAACAATTACACATATGCTTAAAAATGCAATCAAGAAGGAAAGTCTAAATTTTTCAACACACATAATGGAAATTCTTATGCCACTCAATAATTTCAATCTTAAAGTTCTCTTAAAGGATAGGCCATGATGATGGTTATATGGTGATAGAGTTGTGGATGCCAAGAAAAAGACTTATATATACTCTTAGAATGTATTTAAAGGCTTCAAAAAGAGTGCAAAAGGCTAAAATAATAAGGTATGAAGGGGGCTAAATAGGTTAACACAATGAATGCCAAAATTATCTTCTTGATCAAGTGCAAATTAGTATTTCGTCTTAAAAGATTGTATGTCTTGTTCTAGAATTAGTGGAAAAGTTTTTAACATACTAGCATGCATGTGCTTGAATTTATATAAATAATCACTCCTAAGCGAATGGTTCAAACAAATTTCTTAAATTAATTTAGATAAGGTAAATGGTTGAATCATTTATCAAACTTCTCCAAATGCTTAAATTTCCAAACAAAATAATCATCCTTAAGTTATTATGAGAAATTAAACAAATCTAAAATTTCACAAGATATGAATTAATCGACACTCCAATTTATTTCTTGTTTACTATTTGAACAAACAATTTCTCTAAGAAAATTGAATCATAAAGAATAAAAGAATGAATTAAATAGGACCAAAGAATGAATTAGCTATTCTATTCATAAAAGAATCCCATAGATTGTAAAATTTCATTCTAACCCTCTCTCTTAAACTTAAACAAAACATTGTCCTCAATGTTTAAAGTGAAAAAGAAAGATCAAGGACACAAAACTATACTCCCTTATTTTATACAACACTTAGAACATAATGTGTTCAAATTTTGCATAATTGATCAATTCCTCTAAGTTTCTATTGCATTTGAGTATGTGCTTCATGAATTAACCATGCTACATCAGAATGCTATAGTAGTGATAAAAAGAAAGTGAAAAAGAAATGAAATTTTAAGTGACAAAATTAAAAAGTGGCGCATGGGCCATCGAATAGACCATGCACCTAGAATTTCAATTCCAGCAGCATGCTTGTTGTTAATAGTCAATCCAAAAATTCTCTTCAATTACAAATAAGATTCAATTCACAAATTTCCAATACTTCCACATCAATTTCATCTCAAAATTCTTAAAAATGTTATTTCCAAAAATCACACTTTTGCTCATATATTTACATGAATGCATATTTTTCAACTCACTAATAATATAATCAAAATAATTAAAATAAAAACATGCCAACAAATTTATGCCATTTTCCCATGATAGATTTGAATTCTATTTTTGCACAATTGGGAAAGCTCTTAAACTTAGAAATATTAGTTGTCAAATTTATGTCATTTTTTACACCTGCAAACAACAAATCATAGTTTTCCAAGTTTGTACAACCACATTTCAGAATTGCACACAATCCCATTCTTCTCTTATAATTGCATTCATTCATCCAGTTGTCCATAATCACAATTTAAAAACAGTTCAAACACATGACAAAATACCTTTCATGTACAAAATGATTTTAAAGTTGTTCATGTTATGCATTTAAAAAAAATCATAATAAAATTCTGACTTATGGCAACCTAATTGCACAAAACAATTTCCATGTCCTACTCATCATTCATATCCATAAATAATTCATAATCTTATTTGTTTCTCACACATTTATTAATGCAAATTCAATTTAACTTTAAATTTCCCAAAATGCATCCAATTAACAATTCATAACCAACCCTAATTAAAACCAACCTTAACCTTCACTAAAAAACCTAAAGTCAATAAGATCAAACTAAATTCCAATATTGACCCTGCACATTTTAAAATAATATTCACAATAGCTATAAAATAAAAAAATTAAACTGTTTAAAAATTCAAACCAACAACATGAACTAACAAAGTTCAAGATTCCATTCACTATCGTGGCAGTGATAGTTTGTAACCCATATGAGCAAAGAATCAATTTATCTGCTCATGCATCATCCACATTCTATTATCCATCTCATCCAACTTTGCCATGATCTGAGCATTAGTCACACTCGATGGTTGACCTTCATTTTGCTCTTTCACTGCTTTTGATGGTGGTTCATCGCTATATAACACACAAAAGCCTTTCAAGCTTTTTGCATAATTTTTTTGAGCCATATATTGATAATCAAGGTTCTCGATTACTGTAACAGGATCATGGTAGTAATTTGAAAACCTGTAAATAACATCACAATGGCAATAACCATAAAGCCAACCATAATTTTCCCTATTTTAGCTTTGGTTACTACTTGAAGCTACTGCAAAAGCTAAAATCTTCAATTTGGCTTTTAGTACTTCTCCTTGCACCATAAGAAAAAAGATCTTTTTTTCAGACCAAGCTTGTGTTTTCGCCTTATACGAATAAGGCGTAGGCTAGAAATCATTGTATGTAACAGAACTCGAATTACTTGATTTCATGTGACTTTAACCATCCCACTGCAAATGTCTTTTTTTCCATCTATCAATTGCTCCTAAAATTCTTGTCCTTGTATTCTGGAGGAGGCATTATGCATCCCTCTCTATGAAAACTGAATATCATATTGAATATATCTAGCGACACCTTATGAGTTATGTTGAACAACTTGACCCCGAAGTGAGAAGGTTTATTCTCTTCTTCTATCTATAATGAGGTTATGGTGGTGAGAAAATCCAAGGTTATCTCAATAAAAGTAGGCAATATCATCTTGGAAAACCTTCTTAGCCTAACTTTTCTAAATAGCCAACACACATGACCTTGTTTAGTGGAATAACTATCTTATTTTTATAAATTATTCAAGATAAGCAAATGGTCATGAGGGGTAAGACTTATGACCATTAGGGTGATCAATTTGGCATAAAATATTAGTATATGAAAATGCACAACCAAATTGCATGACTGTGCTTCGAAGGGGTAACATGAGGCAGTAGTTGAGGAAGGCATAATGCCAAATTGTATGACCGTGTGTGTAAGAGGAAGATAGAGGCAGTAAGTGATGAAGTCACACACTCAAATTGCATGCCCATGTGTATCCATCCACATGCCTGTTTCAAACCATCTAGTAGCTAAGCTAGACATACTACCAAAATGCACAATCGTGTGCCTAGCCTTCTCGCCTCAAACTTAGAATGCACAACTGTGCATTTCTAATGCATGATTATATGTTCTTCGAATTTCTCTTTATAAAACTTTGTGCCCTTCCATCTTCTTCATTATTTTCTTCCTCTAACCTTAGCACGACCGTGTGATATCTTCTAAATTAGTCTTTCCCCCTTCCAAACACCACTAAATCTCTTTTTTTCTCTTTCAAATCCAATCTCTACCATGTCTAAGTGCATCAAAAACTCTATAAAGAGGAAAATCATATCTTTAAATGCCATTTCACCTTGGGTGCAACCTTAGTCTTTTGTTATGATGAACATGAAAAGAGGTATGAGGTTATCTTTGAACGTCCTATTTTTCTAATCAAGTTTCTAGATTTAAGGGCTTTAGGTAATATGAGTTTGTTGGATGCCATTCAAGAGCGCCTTAAGGTTCTCTAATGGGAAGAATTTGTGCAACTCCATACCAACTCCTATAAAGAGTTCACTTATGAGTTCTTGGCTAGTTTTTCCCTAGAGATCTATAGGTCTCATGAATTACAACCCTTAGGACCATCAATTTCCAACTCTAAAACAAACCTTTCCTCTTTTCTCTGAGTGAGGTTGCCAAATCCTTTTTCCTTAAGAAAGAAGTGCTTGATGACTTCCCTAGGGACCTTAGCAACCAAGAGGTGTGGACTTCTTAGGATGGATTTTTGAGTATGAGGCTAGAATGAGCAAGATTTCAAAATTAAAAGACCCTTCAATGTAATATATTCATCATTTGTTATCCTATTCCATAGTCGATCGAGGTGAGAGTAATAGTGTTGTAAATCAAACCAAGCTTCTTTACTTTTAGTGTTTGAAGTTTAACCGCTAAACAAACACAATTTGGTGGATTGTGAACCATATGAATGTTGCGGCTAAAGGGTATTTTTATTGGCAATTTCATCACTCTTCTTGCCAACTATTTATATGTGTATAACCCATACAATCCCAACCAATTAACTAAAGCCTCGAGGTCCTACTACTTACCTTAGGACAATATGCTCCGCATGGGACTTGTGAAGAGGGATGAGGGTGGATATGTATTGGTTTGTGATGAGCAAGAGGCAAGGATTGATGATGATGTAGAAGTGGGTGATGCACCACATGATGTACCTTTTGTAACATCTTCTTCTCAAGATCCTTCATCCTTGTCTATGAGTTGACTAGAATAAGTTTTGGTATAGATGGAATCTTAGCTAAAACACATGAATCAATGTCAATCTACTTTTGAGGCTGAGGTGCGAGGAAGGTTTACTACTTTGGACTCTTGCATGGACGATATGGATGGGCGAGTGGGGGCATACTTTAAGCACATTGGATTTCCTCCTCCTCCATTGCCAATATATTTATCTCCTTATCTTACCTTAACTTTATTACTTTCCTTTTTGTTCTTTTGATGTTTTTATACTTTTATGGATGTTTGGTTTTAAACTTTCAAACTTTTATTATGTTGGCTAGCATTTATGGAGTGCCTTATCTTCCTAATTTTGTTCTCACTACTCTATGCTATCATTACAACATTTTGGTTTTATGTTGTTCTTGTGATATTTTAATGAATGTTAACATATCCTTATGCTCTAATGATTCATTCTTATGTAGTTGAAATTGCCTTGTTTGAGATTCACAGGTTAGTACACTATTTCTCTACATTCTTAAAGAGGGAAGTCTCTCTCCCTTGCTCTTTAATTTTTATTCTTCATCTTTAAAGACAATGATGTTTAAGTTTGGGGGAACTGATTGCTTTTGAGCCTTACTTTTGATTACATTTAGGTCTATTCTTAATTATAATTGCTCGTGTGTCTTCAAGTTTTAAGGTTTTGTAATAGCTCTTTATGGTTAGTTTTAGTCTTCATTTTGAGGTGGAAAATCGATGAAGAAAATTAATAATCTTTATTTAGAATTGCTTAGGTTGATTTCCCTGGTGATAATGACTTAAGCTTAATAATAATGTTTTTATTCAATAATTGGTTAAAGACATTAGATCTCTTGTTTTACTCTTGGCAAAATGGAGAATAATCCATGAGAGGCTTTTTTTCATACCACTTTTAGTTAGAAGAAAACTCTACATGTGATAGAACATGCTAAAACACTTTTTTGACGTGAAATTCTAGTACTTAATAACCTTAGAAAAATGATTAAGGATTCTTTAGTTAGCTTATTATTCCCTATCCACACCTCTATCACATCATCTCTTGTTACCTTTTTGAGCCATAATGAATACTACCTATAAAGTATTATTTTACCTTTCTTTCCTTTACCCATATTCGGCATTATAACCATATAGCCAAAGCAATCTTCTTCCTTCCTTATCAAGAAAATAGTTTTAGAACTTGGTTACACAATGGTATGCGCTGCATTAAATTATTCATGTACATCTATATTGAAGAGTGGACAAAAGAACAAAAGAACTCATATATTGTTATCTCTTTGGCACCATAAAAGCATATTCAAATTTGAAAGGTGGCACAGTGATAGCTTGAAATGTGCTTGACTCATTAGTTTCATGCATTTATAAAAAAAAGAGCAAAGCAAAAAAAGGGGGATCAAAAGAAGAATTAAGCCACCTAGAAAATAGGAAAAGAAGTGCTTTGGATGTTCTTTAAGAAATAAATATTAGTAGCATATAACGATCTTTTACAATTCATGCTATTATCCTAACCATTGTTGTAGCTAAATTTCTCTTGATTTGGACTTGACCACTCTTTGGTAAGCTTAACCCCAAGCCCTATATTATAAGCTATTAAAGATTTCATGATTCTTAAGGTTACTAGGTTCTACATTAATGGAGAAAGGTGAATTAGTTTTACTTATGGTCATATGTGATTCTTAAGAATTGAGGATAAATCTTACTTAAAGTGAATATGAAAGAGAATCAAAGTAGAGAATGAACTATGATGCCAAGTCACACACACTTTTTTCTATTTGATTAATTGCAAATTAGCTGTGATTGGTATGGAACTTGTCATTATTTTGAGTGAAATTACTTGAGTAAGGAAAAACATGACTATAGCTAAGATAAATCTTTCCTTTGAAATTCTTGATACTCAACTCTAACCATAAGAGATGTTATTTTACATTTTGGCAAGAAAACGATTGCTTAAGGAAAAATAATAATTCAATTTTGGAGAAATTTGTTTAGTAGAATAACTATCTTATTTTTATAGCTTATTCATCTTGAAATCCATGCATTTCCATTGAATTTGACATACAAATAGACCCAATACCTAAAAATGGATGTTTTGTAGATGAAAAGTGAAGAAGAGCAAAAGAAGGGAGGAAAAGTTAAAATGCACAATCGTGTGGTATAGGTAAATAGCCGTGTGTTTCAAGAAGACCAAGAAGGTGATAACTAAAGGAGACGCACAACCATATCACATAGTGGTGTGGCTTGGCAAGACTAAAAGCCTTAGGTGCCATCACAAGGACACATGAACGTGGTTCAATAAGTGCACGACCGTGTACCCCTTTAAAGCCAAAAACATGATTTCTTCATAAAGGTTTTTCTTTTCCTTTTGAAGGGGGATATTTTCTATTTTGCATGGACCAACTGAGACACTATTTAAAGAGGAAAACAAGTTAGAATTAAGGCATGAGGGGATGGCCAAAGAAGGATTTTCAATCTTTAAAGAAAAGTGACATCAAATTTCTAGAGAGAGAAGGTGCGTGGAATCAAACAATCAAGAAAAGGTTCATGGCTATTCTTAGAGATGAATTATTTATTTTCTTTTCTTCTTTTTATTTCATTATTAACTAAATTTTCTTTGGTTAGGATTGTAAATGGATCTTATATGACTTTTATTAGGTTTTCTTAATCTAAACCTATTTGGTTTCTTGCATTAATTGTACTAGTAATTGTTGAGTATTTATTGGTTGATCAAGTGACCATTGATTATCTTAGTTTTGTGAATCGATAATCAATAGGTGCTTTTATAAATGGAGCTTTCAACAATTCTCTTGCTTTGTTATTGAGTTGAGAAACCGTAACAAATCATTGGTATCGCTAGAGTCTTGAATTTAGAGGCAATTGCATAATATTTGGCTTTTGAGTTGAGGAACCTTTAGCTAACATTTTCTTGTATGTTAATTTCTAGTCGAGAGGGATTAATTGACCTCTTTAATGGCTTGATAGTAGTACTTGTTGCATGAATCAATTGGATAAGGACTAAGGGACCTTTAGAAGGTTATCAAGTGAAGTTAAACCCCTAACTATTGTTACCCATTTAGTACCTCTTATCTACATTAGTATTTTAATTTTCTTTTTCTTCAATTAAAATTATCATTTATTATTAATTCTATAGATAATACAAGATACTTAGTACTTCAACTCAATCCTCATGTGAACGATATTTGTACTTGCAAAGTACACTTTATTACTTCTGATCTGTGCACTTACAGCTTAGGGATTTTTATATAGCACACACTCATCATTAGACCCTCCATTTTTAAGTTTTTCAAAGATTTTTCATAGAAGTATTTGTTGACTTTGTATCCTAAGTTCTTTAATATGTTATACCTTATGGCTTGAGCTTCATCTTCAAACTCTAAGTTTAGTGTGAACAGTGTTGGAGGCAGCGACGGTGGTGGTAGGATATCTGACTTGGAAGAAAAGATGGGTTTTGGTTTCAAGTTGAGATGTTGATCCGGGTGCAAATGCCCTTTTTTTTTATAACTCATTTGAATGGCATATTACAAAAATCTGCCACCATAGCATCGAATTTAGTAAAAAAAAAATTTTGTAGCTAACTAGCAACATATTATCTATAGATTCTAAAAAATTAGTGATGAATTTGAAGTCTGCCACTAAATTTATAGGTAAATTGACATAAATGTAACGCCAGTGTCTTACTAATGGACTAAAGATGGAATTTGTCGCTAGGTTTAACAACAACCATTCCATTTCTAATCAGCGATATAAATATGTTATTGCTAGATTAGCGATGAAAATTTTGTCACTATGTTAACAAAGGATAATCTCCCTCGCTAGCTAGCAACGGAATGACCTTCGCTAGCCTAGCAATAACATTTTCGTCACTAGCGTAGCAAAATGACATAATCTAGACTTAGCGACAGTCGCTACGGTAGAAAAATAGAAAAATAATTCAAATTTATAAATTATTATACATATTATAAAAATATTATAAATATTAAATTATATATAAATAATATTAAATAATATATATTAATTGTATTAATAATATTATAATATAATATTTTAAATAATATAATATAATAGTGATAATATTAATATATGAGTGTGAATGAACGAAGATAACTGGCAAAATAATCAAGATGAACTCAAAAAAAATACTCGAAAATCGAATACAGATTAATCTAGTCAAACTCGAGCTACTTGAGTATTAAGAGAGCAGAATTTAAGTATTAAAATACTCGACTCGAGAGACTCGCAAATGTAATTGATGTTAGACATATTTACAAGTCGATCGACTTGATTCGATTATAATTCAATTTCAAACTCAAGTTTCGAGTTTTGAAGTCAAGTTCGAGCCTAATATGGTTAGACTTGACTCAGCTCGATTATAACCTGAACGAAATAATATTAATAATACTAAATTATAATATAATAAATTAATAATATTAATAGTATTAAATTATAATATTATATACAAAATATATAAATATAATATTAATGGAGAATATTAAATTAGTAAAATTAATATATATTACAATAATATATATAAATTAAATATTGAATTAATAAATTAATATATATCAAGAATATATATAATATTAGATAAATATTATATTATAATAATATAATATTCAATATTAATAATATATATTAAGATATTAATAATATATTAATAAGTCATTGTGTAATATCGAATTATAATATTTAATCTTAATAAAAATTTAATGTTATATAGAATCTTAATATTATATTGAAATAATATAATATTGAATTAATTAATTAAAATTAATATAAATTAATCAATAATTATTTTTAATATTAGATAATTATAATAATAATAATGTTATAATGAATTGAAAATATTATAATATTAATTAAATAATACAATAACATTATAACTAATAATATAATGTTCAGTAATAATAGAATTTAATACCATTAAAGTCATAACAATATAATTTAAAATATAATAATTAATAATAATTAATTTAAAATTAATATGATAGAGCCTAGCAATGGACGTGATCGTTGCTAGACTAGTGACAACCTAGTCGATCAAAAGGCTAGAGAGCCTAGCTTAGGTCGTTGCTAGTCTTGTGACAACTTAGTCCATTGTAAGACTAGAGAGATTGACCTAAACTCTTCAGCCTTGTGATGAATTGGGTCATTGTTAGGCTTAAGACGACCTAGTTCGTCAGCTTATTGTGGTTGACGAACACTAATGGGCTAACGACAAGGCTGCTTTACGCAACAACTCCCTCCCTTTCTTTTTCCTTCTTCATCCTCTCCTTTTTCTTTCCCCCTCCCAACCACAGCTCCATGACATCTCGCCACCGGTAGCACTTTCTCAGATTGACACTGTCGTCTCCTTCTTTCCGACCATCCTCTTCTCCTCTTGGAATTTTTTGGGTTGTGGGTTCAATTTGGTGTGGAATGGATTGGTTGGTTTGGTCTCTCTCTTTCTAGATTATTGAAGATCTATAAAGTATGTGCTGGTTTTAATTTTTTTTTATAATATTTTATTAATTTTGATTTTATGAAATTTAGTTGTTTTGGTGTATTATTTAGTTAGTTTTGTTGAAATTATGCTTTATATTGAAATTATGTATTATAAATTCTGTGAAATTATGTTGAGATTATGAAATATTATATATATATTTTTTGTAAATTATGTTGAAATTATAAAATATGAAATATGTTTTTTTGTAAATTATGTTGAAATTATTAAATATTTTTTTTATAAATCATATGTTAAGTTTTGAAATGTGAAATATTTTTGAAAATTTAATTATTTTTCATAATATTTTTTTAGTTTGGATAAATAGGTTTTGTTGTAAATTATGTGAAAATTAGGAATAGTAATTTATGTTTAAGATTATCATATATAATTTTGTAATTATTAATTATGTGACAATTATTTGAAATGTTGAAAATTTGTGAATTAAATTAGGTGGTTTTATTTAGTGACATATTTTTAATTTTTAGAGAAAATTAAGTGAATTTTTAAAATCATTTGAATATTTGAAATAGTAAATAATTAGAAATTATGTGATTAATTAGAACATTAATTTATTAAAAATTATGTGGTTAATTAGAAAATTAATTTTTGTAATTAAATTTATAATAAATAGAAACTAATAAATGAAATGTTAATGTTGAAATAAATTAGAAGATTCAGAATTAATTACTAAATTTGTAATTAATTAGAAAAATATGAATTAATGAATAATTATGTAATTAATTAGGAATTTAGGCCTTAAGTATTATTATTATTTTTTATAATAAATTTGAAAGTGAGAAACTGCTAGGAATTTATTATTAATTATGAAATTAATTTGTAGTATATTATATCATTTGGTAGATTTATTAGGAAATAAGTTAATAATTAAGAAATTAGAAATTAATATTTTTGATATTATTTTGAATTGTATATTAATTTGAAAATTAAAAGTAATTAATTAATTTATTTGATTAGCTATGAATTATTGGGAGTTTATTAATAATTCAGGAATTAGTTTTACTATATATATTTATTCAGTATATTAAGTAGAAATTAAGTTTTAATTTTATATTATATTATTCTTAATTCTAAAATGTGATGTTCATTTAAATATTGTTATATATTATACATTAATTTGTATAAATTTAGAAAATTGATGACAAATAATGATGAGTTGTGGTATTGATTTATGATGAGTTGTGGTATTGATTTATGATGAATGATTGTGTTAGCAGTGTTTTTCCATGCAAGTCTTTTCATAGTATTGCGAGTATGGTCGAAGAAATATTAAAACTACTTTTTTTCCTTACAGGGATGTCAATTATAGACCTCATATTGAGGTTTGGTAGGTTCTAGTTATGCTAAGACTCTGCCAAAATTTCATTAGATTATTAGTGTTAAACCTTAAAAATCAGTTTAACAAATTACTCACATTAAGTGTAAGTAATTCACTAAATTGTGATGCAAGCAAGGGAAGCAAGCCAAAAAATCCCTTTCAAATCCAATGTCCAATAACCAAAGGAATGCTTAAAAGGTTTAAGGAAGCTATCCAAGCCTTTATTCAAAAGAGAAATAACATATGGACTTGGCCTAATTGAAGAGGAAAGCAAGATGAAGCATTCGACACAAGATAGTCCATTTGAGGTATTTAGGGGTTCCACTAATGGGCCTTATCCAAAGCCTAAACAACTCTCAATTCAATGTAATTTCTATTGAAAATAATTTCAATGGGCCCTGCTAAAAAGACCAATAGATCTAGCCCAAGTTGAAAATTTGAGTTTAGGACAAGATTCATTAGGACAAGACAAGCTTAACTAGTTTAAGTAGTTAGCTTATGTCTTCAGGACAAGCTTTTGTCCAAAAATAAACATATCTTAATTCAACCATAACATGTTTTAAAGACAAGGTGAGTTCAAGACATAATTATTTTACGATAAAACTTAGCCATGTTAAGACAAAACTTGAGATATGTGGACAAGATAAGATCTTTCAAGATTCATTTCAAGATTGTCAAGATTTTTCAAGATTTATTCAAGATTCACCAAGATTTGTAAGATTCTCCCAGATCTTCCAAGTTTTGCAAGGATTGTCAAGAAGAACTCTCATTGGTCGAATACTCAACCTAGTTTAGTTAGGATTCTTAGTTAGCTATTTTATCTTTATTAAGAAACTTAAATAAGGTGTTTGATTCCTATAATCAAGCATGGCCAAATCTTGATGGCCAATGGCATGCTTTCTTTATGTTGGCCCTATTGCACCAAGAATGAGAGATTGAATTGGTGGCAGATTTGAACTTTTGATTTTGAAGGAAGCAATAAAAAATGAAAGATTAGAGAAAAGGTAAGAGAAGAATGAACACAAGAGTTTTATAGTGGTTCAGGTATTAACCAACCTACATCCACTCCCAATTCACCAATTGGGTATTTCATTCAATCACTAGTGTTTTATAAGCTCACACTCAACTTAGTGTTTAGTTTCACACCAAACCTTACAAGTGTTTTTCCAAGGCTCACACTTAACCTAGTGTTTTAGGCTCACACCAAATGTTACAAGTGTTTTCACAAAGTTAACACTCAAACCTATACAAGATATTTCTAACGCTCACTCTCAAATCTAAACAAGAGTTTTCTACATAAGGGATCACTCTCAAACCCAATCCCAGGTGTTTAAAGCTCACACCAAACTATGTACAAAGAAATAAAGAATTAAAATTATGAGAATTAACTTTGCAAGAGTTTTGGTATAATCAATGGTTATCCTTTTGCATTCAAGTCCATTTTGGTGGTGTATTTATGGGCAATAACCACTAAAGAAATGTTACAAAGAAACTATTTCTAAATCTCCAAGTTGCGCTAGACATATCTTGCATTATATGCTTGTCAGATGAAATTTATGGTCGAGACTAAAATTCACAGTCGTTATTTTTGGACTGCGTCTAACGACTAGTCCACGTGACATAAAACCATTAATCTTTTCCAAAATTAGCCATTGGATCTTTCTAACGAATCCCAAAATTTGCGATCACTACTCATTTGCGATTGCTATTTTCTTTTTTTTGGATACGATGGTCACTGCGAAATCATCTGTCTAACATATAGATGTTGTTTCACCAATTTGCGGTCACTACCGAAATTTGCAATTGTAACTTTTGAATCTCAACAACACTTTATTAAAATTCATTATCACTACTGAAATTCACAGTCACAACTTTTGAATCTCAATAACACTTTTCAAAATTTGGGGTCGCTACTGAAATTCACGATCATTAATTTCGAAAGCAGATTTTCATACTTTGAGTTTTTTTACTTCTAATTACTCATATTCAACTTCTAATGAGATTTTATCTTAATATTTATAAGAATAACACTAAAATTGATATTAGAATCTTTCACTCTATATTGTCAATATCAAAAGAAAGTCTTCACTGATATTTCAACAACCTAGTCCAACACTTTAGTTGTTTTATTCTAGTTAACTAGTTTATTCGTATTAGGTTAGGAAGCTTGTAAATTCGGCCAAGGCATTTGTAAGGCTAAATTAGATGATTTCTTTAGGATTTCTTTAAGGTTTGTAAGGATATTTAAAGCCTTCCTATTTGGAGTTAATAAAATAAGTAGCCATTATTATTTCTTTTAAGCTTTTGCTTATTGTGAGATTGATTTCTCTTCTTAAGTTCTTTATAGGATTTAGTGAGATTGTTAAGTGAAGATTTAGTAATTTCATCAATTATGTAATTCTAATCTTTGAATTACTTAGTTGATTTAGGGATTTGAGTTAACAAACTTTAAATTTTCTAGAGGTCTAGTTGGGATTTGAAAATTGAATCTTTATCTTATTCTTGATCATCATAGGAAACTTCTTAAACTTGGTATATGAATTAGGCACTTCATAACCTGGTTTGTATCAAATTGTCCCATAGTACAATTTAAAAATGCATTATCTAAATAAACCCATGACATGAGTATGAATTTCAGTAGTATTATATTGTTCTCCATGTTCATATTAAAATATGTGTAGATTACTATGATATGAAATCTGTGATAAGGTCTTTATCACATATGTTTGTACATATTTTACATCATACACTTGAAAAACTGTGGGGATATGCAGTTGAAATTTATATTAGTGCATTGGAATGATAGACAATGTATTTTTTAAATGGGTTAGGTTCAAACATTGAAAATACATGAAACTTAATAAATCATTGACATGAGATTACAATTGTGAAACATAATGATATTTATTTATCAGTGACATAATTTTTAGTATAAAATAATGAGTTTAAATCGTAAATGGATGTACCATAGCCTAACTTATAGGTTCTTAAATCCATAATTTTTATTGGGCATGGAATCTTTTATAATGTTTGCTTATAACCATTTAGAGTATATGGATGGGAATAAAATAAGATGTACGTGTAATCATAGGAGGTGTCAAAATCGATAATATGACGAAGTTGAAACAGTTATGTATCATCTGGCTAAATATAGATTTGCACATGGTTATTGTTAGTGGTCTAAACATGGTGATCCATATGTGAGAGCAAATTTAGAAACATCAGTTAGTGTAAAAGAAATAGACTTTCCATTTGTTGTAGATTATGAATCTCATAGCACCTACCTTGAAATGGTACTTGATGCTACTGGTCTGTCATTTCATGCAAGTGATGTAGAGGAAGCACCAAATGCTGAAGAACAACATTTTTATAACATGGTAGGTTATAGAAAAAGAAGTATGGCCTGGTTATAGTATCCATTCACAATTGTCAGTTGTTGCTCGATTGTTGAACAATAAGGAAGAACATCTTATGTCTGAAACGTGTTATGATGACATATCACAATTAATACAAGAGTTGTTATCGAATGATAATATTATGATCGAGGACCTCTACAACATGAAGAAATTGGTACAAGGAATGGGTTTGCCAATAGAAAAGATTCATTATTGTAAGAATGGGTGCATGGTTTATTAAGGAGAATATAATGTGTTGATTACTTACAAGTTTATACATTTCTTTGATATAAGCCATCTAGTGTTGGAAATTCTAAGCGAAAATCAATATTTCCTTAAAAGAAAATATATTACTTTCTAATCACTCTAAGATTACAAAGGTTGTTTGCATCCAGAGCCACGACTAAAGGTGTAAGATGGCATGTTGAGAAGAAAATATTGCGATGAGGCATTGCTTAAAATTAAAAGTGTGGAAGCATTTCAATAACATGCATTTGGTAATTGCAATTAAATATAGAGATGTAAGACTTAGAATTTACATAAATGGTTTCAGCCTTTTGATTACTCAGGATAATAATAATCATCTTGGCCTGTAATAGTCACTCCATACAATTTACCTCTATAGATCTATATCAAAGAAGAACATATATTTTTAAATATGACAGTTCTGGGACCCAAAAATCTAAAAATTGCACTACCAATCTGATATGGATATGACATATTAATCGAGATAGAGAAATAGGGATTATAGAAGGTCACTGATATGGATGGTTGTGCAACGAATAGACCAATTTCAAAAGTAACTAGCTAGAGGAAATGAAGCATATTCTTAGATCTACCATATTGGAAAACCAACTTGATTATGCATAATTCGTATGTGATGCATATTGAGAAGAATGTTTTTGATAATGTGTTTAATATGGTGATGAATATGGAAGGAAACCCAAAGATAATGCCAAATCAAAGGAAGACTTAAAATGGTTTTATCGAAGAGTAGAACTAGATTGCGATCCTAAAATTGGAAAATATCCTAAAGCTTGTTACACACTTGACAAATGGGGAAAAATGACTCTATGTGAATGGGTTATAAGATATAGGATTACGATTTCTAAATGGATATTTGAAATATGGGCAAATGTGTGGACATGTAATGGCTTAAGTTATTTGGGATGAAAAGACATGATTGTCATGTGTTCATGTAGTGGTTGACACCAATTGCATTTGGGAACTGCTTACAACCCATGTTTGGCAAGCCCTAATAGTGTTAAGCCTTTTCTTCAATGATTTAACTTCAGCTGTTATACATATGGATGATATGAGGCAAATGGAGCAAGAGATTCCTATTATTTTTATGTAAGCTTGAGCATATATTTTTCCTAAATTTCTTTGACTATACATCTCCCAATTCATCTTTCATATGAAGCGAGAATTACAGGTCCAATTCAATATCGATGGATGTATCCATTCAAAAGGTATCTTTGGAAGTTAAAAAATAATTTGCAAAATAAAGCTCATGTTGAATGTTTGATATGTAATGCATATTTGGTTGAAGAAGCTTCAACTTTTTGTATGCATTACTTTGAGCCTTAGAAATAATGATGAATGTAGAGGGGATTATGAAGAATATGATGGGATCCTTAGTATATTTAAACTAGCAGGTCACCCATTAGGGGGGGTTTAAAATAAGAATACTGACTGATAAAGAATATCATGCCATGCACACATATATTCTACTGAATTATTGAGAAATTATTCTTCTCAATTTATATTTTATAGTGATAATATGGAATTATAGTTGTATTTATTAATCACTTGTTTTGTTCATATGCTATGAAGGATTTATGTGTCAGAGTTATGACAAAATTACCTAACAATTATTGACAATTAGATTGATATTTATATGGAGAATAATTTTGTCGTTTGGTTCAATCAATATGCGAGTTTATAAAATGCATGAATAACTTTCATTTTTCAAGTATGTGTAACACAATTTAATGCTTAGTTATTGAATTAATATAAATTATAGGCACATAAAAATAATGAAATAGTTTTGCCAATATTTTCATCAGAGATTTGGTCAAAGGTCCATTATGTACTATAAAGTCATATCATGGATATTATGTCAATAGTTAATAATTTCACTCGAGAGCACATGCTTCTAATAAAGCAACTAATAATTATGATGTTTACATAAAGGGCACAAATTATAGTGCTAATAAGAGTGACTACTATGGTCAATTAACTGAAGCTTTAGAGTTAGAGTACTTTTCACTACCTTACAAGAGAACTATTTTATTCAATTATGAGTGATTTGATCCTACACCAAATATTGGTATGATAGTTCATAAGCAATACAAGCTTATTAACGTGAACTATAAAAAAAGATTCAAAAAGTATGAACCATTTGTCTTCACATTGCAAACAACTCAGGTGTATTATGCCATATATCCTAGCTTAAAGTAGGACAAGAATGATTGGTGGGTTGTTTGAAAAAAAGAAGCTATATCTATGGTAGAAGTTTTGACTGTCAATAATGAACCTTTCCAAGATGATGACACAAAGATTCATGAAATCAATGTTCAAGTTGAAGATCAACGATTGAGCGTAATTGATCTAACAGATTCATTTATTAACATTGATGAGAGTGATAATGAGGACAATGAAGAATTAGATGATGATGATAATGAGGATGAACATGTTAATTTGTATAACATCGATAACGATTAGAGGTAGTGTTATCACAATGCTATTTATAATATTAATATTATAATGCTTGAATGTAAGTGAATTTCTACACATACATACTTATATATTTTATAGGTTGTGAAGGAATGATCGATATACTGTTAGTTCAATAGGGCGAGTTACTACATGAGGTACTAGTCGAGACTAATATGATAAGCTTTCTTCTTCGACACGTTATGTATCACTATTTAATCAACCCACTTCATCACCTTTGGCTCCACCAATTGTAGCATCACCTTCACATTACCACCCGCTACACCAGTATAGTTGCCTACCTGTGATACTTTTATTACATTAGTAGTTGATCCTTCATTTGCTCATCGAGCTAAGATATAGGTCATTAGTATGAGGAATGTTTTTTTCTCAGAATATATATATATATATATGTTTCATTAATACATATATTTGGTTATATATTATGTAATTGTGTAGTTTTTCATTTTAATTTCAGGAAATCGGTGTTCTAGCCACATTATCAGGGAGCATTTGGATCCTAAAAGTTATGCTTAGAAGTCGGTGTCAACGGACACCAGAGATTTCTACTAAGAACAGTTTAAGGGGCAATTTAAATTTTTTTACTTATACTAGTTTAATTCATGTGCTCATATTTTGTTTCCTTATATTCTAGAAGTATTTTATTTGGGATGTTGCTATGGAGTCCATGGTGAAGAATGAATGGGAGCATATAGCAATTAGGTGGTATTTAGATACTTTATCTCATTAGAGACGTGGTAATAGGTCAAAATACATTCCCAAAGATATTTGGAATTTGTGGAAGTAAAAATGGGATACACCAAAATTTCAAGCTCGGTTTGCCTAAGCTTCTAGGAAGAGACATTCAGAGATTGTTGGGATTGGTATTGGTTTGTCTTGCCATACAACTAAATTTAGTTCATTCCTTGAGCATGCTTTGGGTTTGATTAGTTTATTTACCTATATTTTTTTATTTTATAAAATATTTTGACTAAAATAATAAAATTTTATTTTAGGAGAAAGAACTGAATTGTTTGACTATAAATTTTGAAGTTTTTAAAAGACATATATTAAGAGAATCGATAATCAATTTGTTAGTAAAAATCGAACGACACCGATGCGAGTTAAATAAAAATTAGTGTGCTATTTCTCATTTAGAATAAATTGCAATTATAATAACTTTAATTATATTTCATAATGATTATTCATATTTATTAGGATACGGTTGAGAAAAGTATTATTGAAGCTACTTCACAACTACCAAAGTGTATTGAGGAATCTTAAGCTATCGACATAAACAGGTTATACCTGGACACTATTGGAGGTTACAAGAAGAGCAGAGTGTACGAACTTGGCTCCAAGATGCATCTAGTCATCCATCTTCTTACGCCACCTCTTACTTAGCCACATCATATATGGCTTCAGGCCCAGAATTGATGTCGCACCTTTAGAGTCAGGTCCTAGATGAGGTTCAAGCCAAGCTTCTAGAGGAGCCTCGAGATGATCTTCAATAGTAGTTTGATGTGCAGTTTAAGGTCATATAGCTGAGCATGCAACAAATGCTAACTTTTATGTTAGCTACCATGCATGGCTAGATGCCTCCAGTACTATCATCTGTAGAAGCATTTTCACCTCCAGAGGATAATGGTTGTGTGGAGGCATATGATCACAACATAAATAATTAGGTTTTTTAATATATATTTATGTATTTTATACATACAATGTTATTGTATAATTCAATTTATTTTGCTTTTTAATAAAATAAATATTTTTGTATATTGTGTTCCTTTTAATATTAATTTTAATAAAATTTCAAATAAAAAAAATAAAAAAAATTAATAATATAAAATTATTAAATAAAATTATAGCGGCAGAATAATGACGGAATGTCGATAAAATTGCAATGAAAATCTGCAACATTAACAATAGATTAATGTTGAAAATTTTCTTCTCTATTCTTAGCAATGAAAATTTACGTCATTATTCTGTTGTTAAGCTTAACGATGAAATAATGAAAAAAATTTTCATTGCTAAGTAAACGATGAAAATTTCCAATGTTTTCCATCACTAATTTTAGTGATGGAATAGCGATGAAAAAGTAGTAACAAAAATTTGCATCGTTATTTTTTTGTGATGTATATTAATCTGTCGCTAGTCCATAGCTATGAAATATGGCTCCTTGGTAATGTGAATTTTTGTCACTAAGCAGACAGATTTTTGTAGTGGCATTTGGTCTTTGAAGGGTGTTGAGTTGGAGAATACGAAGTGAAGTTGTTGGGGAATAAGGAAAATGGCAAAAGGAAGTGCTTCAAGTGAGAGAGAAAATTTATGTAATGATGGAAGGGAAAGGTTTAGAAGAAATGGGTTGGGAAGAGGAGATTTTGAAGGGGAATGACTTAGTGATGTGAATGGCTTGGTAATGGATTTGGGAAATGGGTTGTTCTTCGTGGTGAAGATTGTGATGGCATAGGGGTGGCTTGAGGGAATAGGGATGTCTTTTGGGGTTTAGTGAAAGAAGATAAAGAATTCAAAATTTTATTAATTTGTCTTCCAGCCCATCAATAAAGCCCACATATGTTACTTCCGTTAAAACCCAATACATCTCTATTGGGCCTTTATCTCCTCTGTGCATTCCTCCTCCCTGCACTTCTTACACAGTTTATCACATGGTCCTTAAAATTTTGTTTATAATAACCTATAATGAATAAAATTAAAATGAAATTAAAATTAACTTGCAAAAATTTAATATAAAACTAGAATTGCAATGTAAATTAAACTTCATAAAAATTACTTACTCTTGAAGAAACTAAATTATAATTTAACTAAAATCTAAACATGAGAATTTATGCATGAATTGAAATAAATCAACTAAGATTATCAAAATCATTAGGTTGCATCCCAACAAGTGCTTGTTTATAGTCATTAGCTCATCTTTTCTCGAATTTTAGTTTGTAGGAACATTTAGGAGAAGAACCTCTGCAATTTGCAATGCCTTTCCATAGATATAAGGCTTTATTCTTTGCTTATTCACTTTAAATGTGTTTCCATATGCTCTTTGTAATTCCACAACTCTATGAGGAAAAATTTGCACCACTTTGAATGGCCTAGACCAATGTGATTTTAGCTTCCCTAGGAAGAGTCTAAGTCTGAAATTGAATAATAACCTTTATAATCCCACTTCAAAAATCAATTTATGAATATGCTTTTCGTGCAAAAGCTTAGTTTTCTCTTTGTAAATTTTGGCACTTTCATAAGCATCCAATCGAATTTCATCTAGCTCATTTAATTAAAGTTGACACTTCTCTTCAGCTTTCTTAAAATCAAAATTCAACAATTTAATAGGCCAGTATGCCTTGTGTTCCAATTCTATAGAAAGGTGGCAAGCTTTCATAAAAACTAAGCGGTAAGAAGACATACCAAAGGACATTTTAAAAGCTATTCTATATGCTCACAATGTATCATCGAGTTTCAATGACTAGTCATTTCTTGAATTAGAAATAGTTTTCTCCAAAATATACCTTAACTCTTTGTTGGAGATTTCTACTTGCCCACTTGTCTATGGATGATATGGAGTGACAACTTTATGAGTGACTCCATATTTCTTGAGTAGAGTCTCAAATTGCCTATTATAAAAAAATGTTCCTCTATTGCTTATAATGGCTTGATGTACTCCAAACCATGAGAAAATCAATCTCTTAATAAACATGGTTACAACATTAGCTTTAATGGTAGGGGAAGCCATTGCCTCCAACCATTTAGACATATAGTAAAGTATAACTAAGATGTAATGTTACCCATATGACAGAGGAAAAGGGCCTATAAAGTTGATGCCCTATGCATCAAACAACTTTACCTCAAGAATATTATTTAATGGCATTTGATGATGTTTGGATATGTTTTTCATTCTTTAGCAATGATCACATGCATGCATGAATTTTCAAGTATTTGCAAACATCATTTGCCAATATAATCCATTTTGTAACACTTTTACAACCTTTTGGTGGTACAAAAATGACTGCCACTCTCTAAAGAATGACAATGGTTGAGGATTCCATGAATTTCTTTCTTAGAAATGCATCATCGAATAAGGTTGTTAGCCTTTGGGCTCTAAGAGTGGGGGTTAAATTTGTAGAAACTTTAAATTTTGGAGGGAATGCTAGTTATGCAAGTATTAGAAGAAGTAGAAGAAGAATAAAGCTTTATAACTTGTATTTTGCAAAGGCTCACAAGTAACCTTACAAGTGTTTCCCAAGGCTAATACTTAAACCTATATAAGAGTTTTTTTTTATTCACTCACTCTTAAACCCAATCCAAAATGGTGTTTAAAGCTCACACCAAACTTCTTACAACTTAAAACACAAAGTGTAAATAAGAAATAGAGAGTTGAGAAATAAATTTGTAAGAGTTTTACCCTAGTTAATGTTATTCTCTTGCATTTATGTCCATTTGGTGGAGTATTTATAGGTTACTCTCACCAAAGAGATGTTAGAGACAAAATTATCTTATAATCTCTAAAGTTGATGGCAAAATCTAGCATTTAATGCTTGTTAGACAAAAGTCACAATCAAGACAGATAATTAATGGTCGCGACATAACTTTCACTTTAGATTTTGCTTAGTCACAATTGAGATCTCCAATTGTGTCTAATAGCTAATGCACATGGCAACACAATATTGGTTCCTTACAAAATTAGCAATTGGGACCCTCCTTTATGGCTCAACCATCTCGGACACAAAACTTTGGTAGCGATTGTGACTCATGTCACACTAGAGAAGTGGTAATGACCTTGAATGGTAAATCAACTTGTGTAATCATTGGTTTGTGTTGAAGGGTTGTCACGACCTTGATAATGTTATATCAGTTGCAACACTTAAACTTTTAAATGACTCCTTAACATATGGCATTCTTTGATTGGTTCTTAGGAGTTCATCATTGAAGATTTGAGTATCACAATTGAGACTGACATCGCGATGCTGACCACGAAACAAATTGTCCAAAATTGTTCCAAGTTTTGTCAAGGTAATGGTCACGACATAAGTTTCAATTTTGGTTTTCTTCTCTAGGTTTCAATTTTGGTTTTCTTCTACATTCAACTTCTAATGAAATGTTAACTCTATTTTGTAATCACAACATTTAGAAAAGAGGATTAGAGTATTTCAATCTACATTGTCAAGATCAAAAGAGAGGTGTGACTTAGTTTTGACCAACCGAGTCTAATAATCTTCCCTTTTTTGATTTTGACAATCTAGATTGAATGTAAAGGGATAAATATAACTTATGCATATATTAAGTTTGTGTAAAGTGTATGAAAGTCTATTGGAAGTTTGAGGGTTGAAAATAAAAAGATTTAAATAAGTACTTCCCTTTAATTTTATGCTCATCCTTAAGATGTACTTATATCAATCTTTAAACTCATCCTTAAAAAGTGCTCCCTCTCAATTTTATACAAGTATTATACTCATCCTAATGTTAAAAATTCATTCAATTCAATAATATATCCCTCTTTATCAAGATAAAAAAGATGGATTATTTAAGAGGGATAATAGAGGGAAAAGGACAAAAGCAATCATGATGGCAATGATAATGACAATTACAATTCCAATAACCAATCATAAGTACAATTATTTCAGAATTAGAGTAGAACACAAATATAATTTTTATTAAAGAAGAAACATAACATAAATACATAAACACGTTCAAACATACATAAATGTTTGACCACAACACATATGGGCTTCAACATTTAAGAATTGAAAAACAAAAAAGAAAAATAAACATAGAAAAATGAAAAACACAAGAAGGAAAAAAAGAAGAAAAGTTTAAAAGGAAGGAGAGATATCATCATCATCATCATCATCATCACTATCTTTAATTGCTTCTTCATCTCCACCTCCTTAGGCTCCCTCTTCCTCTTGGCCACCTTCTCCTTTTAAGTGTCTTCCTAATCTACAAATTCAAGAAGATGGCATGGAGTAGCGCCAACTTTCTCCTAAATATCAACCAAATCACTATGAAGGTGAGAGAGAGCAAGGAACCTTCTTTTAATCATTCTCATCATCTTGTCAAGTTTTTAGTTTATGGAAGCAAGAGAGAGTTTAGAAGAAGATTCAAAAGAGGAAGTCTTAGCTCTTTTCCCTTGCCTTTAGGGTCTTGAGTAGGTTTTTCTTGAGGCTAAACTCCCTTACCCTCTTCAATGACAAACTTTTTCCTTTTGGAGCCTAGCGACACTTCTTGCCTTTTCACCCTTTAGGCACTAGGCATATAATCATAAATTTTTACTTTAATTGCTTTGGCATTGAGTAGATAGGTGAGGTCAAGAAAGTTTTTGCTTGGTTCATAGGTGGGGGTGAGATTGACTTCAATTTCAAGTGTTAGAGCCCCCACATGCCTTTAGATAACAATCACATGAGAGGGTACGAGCAATTGGGATTTTGTTTTCATACTCATGTAAGCTGATTGATCAATAAAAAGCCTTTCGATTTGGATAGGGACTTTGTGAATTAGGCAATAATGAAAAGTTAGGTCCTTTTGGGATACCTTCTCATTACCATCACCCCTTGTATTTAGGGAGAGAGTGATGATTCGATGAAACATCCAATAAGATAAGGTTTTAATGTTTTTAGCATTAGGATTATGTCTCTTTTCAATAG
The DNA here is from genome assembly GCA_949677035.1 of Omphalea diandra. Taxonomy (NCBI): domain Eukaryota; kingdom Viridiplantae; phylum Streptophyta; class Magnoliopsida; order Malpighiales; family Euphorbiaceae; genus Omphalea; species Omphalea diandra. The sequence goes on along the minus strand of CATIWR010066475.1, from coordinate 18,856 downwards.
AAATTTCCTTCTAAAAGTTTGAATAGATGAAATTTATTATTGAGAGGTTGGGACATTGAAGAGAAATCATAGTTGGGGGTAGGTGATATACCACTCTTTGCCAAAGCAATTGGCAATTAAACCATACATACCTGGTTGAGAAGCAACATCTTTGCTTATGTACGTTGTGTACATAAACTCTCTAACAACTTCTTCATAGTTGAGCTTGTTTCAGTAAATCATGTCAACCCATCTTAATTTATTGAAATCTCTTAATTTCCTCATTAAGATGAAGAGTGGTGAGCATGAAATCAAAATAGATTTTGTTAGGTTGGATCACTTTTTTCTTATTTTCCTTATAATGATCCTTCTTTTAGGAGAAGTGAGGTTCTTGGAAGAGGGAAAGAGGTTTACGCTATGCCTTTTCCTTTCATTAATCTAGTGAAGATGAAGATGAAGGAAAGGTAAAGGAGAAGTTAGAAGAGAAAGGATGAAAAAATGAGAGTTAGAAGAAAGTGAAATGGTGAACAGTGGAGAGAATAGGTTAAAATTGGTAGAAGTGGGGTGATGAAGGGTAAAAATTGGTCAAAAATACATTAAAAGATAGGATTATACCATATGAGGAATAAGACAATTATTGTCTAGTGATTACAGGTGGTTGTGATTACTACACTCATGTCGTAGTCGCGAATTGCAAAATTTCTGAGTAACGACTATAATAACCTCGAGAAATAACAAAGTAACGATTAAGATTTTTAAAATTTGAAAAAATTTATGGTGGCCACTACTTTTTCGTGATCGTGAAATGTGATAAGTTTAAAAATTTTAAGGGACTAGAATGTAGTGATTGCAATTAGAATGTTGCTATCACGATTTATAAGACAGTTTTGTAAATCAATAAAATTTAAAGTTTTAAACATATGGCTTAAATCTAGTATGATCAATTTAATGTTATAATGATTAATTTAAGCAATTGGAATAAAAAAGCATAATCATACTATTACTTAATACATCTTCACTAATAATTATAACAAATCAAAAAACAATGGCAAACATTCATAATATATACACATAATGAGATCCATTTTCACCCAAGGGTGCTTCCATCTAGCATCCCAAGTTCCTTCTTAATGAAGTTCACCCATTCTCCATTAAGGGGTTTAGTGAAAATATCTATAAGTTGGTGATTGGTGTGGATAAACTCAAACACCACATTACCAATTTGGACATGAGCTCTAAGAAATTGATGTCTAATATCAATGTATTTACTCCTTAAATGTTGCATGAGATTCTTAGAAAGATCTATTGCACTTGTGTTATCACATTTGATGTGAATGTGATCAATATCTTTGCCATAATCTTTGAGTCGTTGTTTCATCTAAAGGACTTGAGTGCAAAAATAACTCGCTATCACATATTCTACTTTGACGGTGGATAAAACAACCAAACCTTATTTCTTACTAAACTAAGAAACTAAATTTTCACTAATAAATTGGCAAGTTTCGAAAGTGCTCTTCCGATCCATCAAACAACTATCATAATCCACATTTGAATATCCAAGAAGACTAAAAGATGAATTTCTAGGATATTAAAGTCCTAAATGCAATGTGCCATGCAAATGCTTTAAAATTCTTTTAACAACATTCCAATGTGATTCCTTAGGGCAAAATTGGAATCTAGCAGACAAGCAAACATTAAACATAATATCGAGTCTAGATGCAACAAGATAGAGGAAAAAGCCAATCACACCTTTATACTTTTTTCACCAATGGGCTTACCCGATTTATCCTTATATAGTTTAATGGTTGTACTTGTTGGGTTCTTAGCTACCTTGCATCTATCCATGCCAAACCTTTTGAATAGCTCCTATTGTTCCTTGACACCAAGAAGGGGGTTGAATTGGTGTATAAAAAATTTTAAGAACAAAAAAGAGGGGAAGAAAAAAGAGTAGAATGGAGACAACCGATTTATAATGGTTCGGGTATAATCGACCCTACGTCCACTCCGTAATTGACCAATTGGGTATTTCACTATCTCAAGGTGTTTTCAAGCTCACACCTAACTTGTACAACTTGTGTTGTGATGGTTCACACATAACCTTACAACAATGTGTTTTTAGGCTAACACACAACCTTACTCAAGTGTTTCACTAGGCTCACACTTAAACCTATCTTGGAGTGTTTTTGCAGGATCACACTACAACCTTACAACTTGGTGTTTAATACTTACACTTAACACTTACAATTTCATAAAGAAAATTGAAGAAAATGAGTAGCAAAGATTGAGAGCTTTAATTACTTGTAATAAATTTCTTAGCAACCTATTCATGGCGGTTTTGTGGTATATTTATACCCAAAATTCACCAAAGAGACGTTGCAGATCATAGCTCACCAAATCCTTAAGACATGCTTGGCAGATTCTGCATTAATTGCTTGTCAGGATGAAATCGCGATCGCTGCTGATCTTTCACGATTGCGATTTTCAAATTTCCTTATGGGAGCCAAAAGTTATGGTGAAAAATCCCATTTGTGTCTAATGGCTAGTCCATGTGTCAGCTTCCCATTAGTTCTTTAAGAAAATATAGCCGTTGTGTTTCTTCAGCCAATAAAAATAGAGATTGCGACTTCACTTGTACAGATCGCGACTGTGACGGCGAAACAACCTGCCAAATCTTGCAATTTTTACTGTCAGAATTTGCGGTCACTACCAATATGTAGCATTCATGATTTTTGTCTTCCAACGGCTTCCTTGGACACTTGTCAAGCTCTAATTGTGAATTTGATTCTTATCTGGGAGTTTTTGAAAGTCGCGGTAGCGATTTCAGCGTGACACAAATCGAGAATTCCACTTTCATAATTGGGCTCCTTCTTTTTCATAGGTCGTGGTCGAGAATGGCTCTGTGATTTTGCCTGCTTGATTTTCAGCATATTTTAACATGAGTTGCGTTTGTGAATGCTGGATTGCGATCGAGATTCACATGTTACTTTGGAGTTTAACAACTCCTTCCATCTCTTCTTGAGAGATTTATCTATTTCTGCAAAATCAACAGTAATTTGAAATATTAGTGATGATCAATCTCCTTTGTTAAGATCAAAAGAGGTTCTAGACTTAGGATTAACCATTCTAGTCCAACAATCTCCCCCCTTTTTGATTTTGACAACTTGGATTGATCCAAAGTGAAAAATAAGTGTATAAAATTGAATCATACTTAGAATTGATGATCACTTAAGATGCTTAGCAAAGATTTCTAAGTGTGAAGTTAAGTTGCTTCTTAGTTGCTCCTCCTCAACTTACGCATTCACTCCCCCTTAATTAGTTATCTCTCCTTTGGATAATTTTTCACTCGTATCTTATCTTATCTTATCTCTCTCCTTTTGGCAAGATAAAAAAGGTTAGATAAGACGAAAGATAATTAAAGGGAAATTTAAGGGATAAATTATTAAGGAGCATAAGAATAAGTATGAAATAAAAACATGTAAGGAAAAACATTAATCATAAAGATAAAAGTAATTTCTCAACACAAAGATATGCAAAAAAAAAAAAAAAGAACAAACTTTTATAGATATACCAAATGTAGGATCACAAAGTTTTTTATTACAAAAAGTAAACTAGGAAAAGAAAAAGTACACAGAGAAACCTAAAATCTAAAGGACTAGAGAATCACTGTCATATCCAGAAGAGTCATCCTTGTGCTCTTAGAGGCCACCCTTAGCCTCATCTCTGTCTTTCACATCTTCATCCCCATCTTGTGTATCTTCAAAATTTGTGAAATTGGGGAGATGGCAAGGTGGAACTCTGAGTTTCTCTTGGAGATCCACCATATCGCTGTGGAGGTGGGAGAGGAATAGAGATCGTCTCTTCATCATCCGCATAAGCTTATCAAGCTTATTGTTGATGGTGGAGAGGGATACTTTGGACTTAGACTTAGGTGATGAAGGAGCAGAGGGAGAAACTTCTTCAAGACATAGACGCTTCGGTTTGGAAGCTTGCGAGCTCTCCATACGCTTAGCCCCAAAAGTGCCAAGAAGTATACATAGGAATCTAGATGAATTGCCTTGGCATTGATGAGGTAGGTGAGGTCCAAAAAGTTCTAAGAGGGTAGATACTTCTTGGTGAGTAGCTTCTCTTTATCCTCATTAAGTGCTCCCACAAATCAATAGATTACGGTGACGTGAGAGAGCAGTAGAAATTGACTCTTTGGCTTCGTGCTCATATGGATCAGTTGATCTATGAGATAGCGGCCGGTTTGGAGCGGTTGGTTCTTCACAAGACAAAAGAGGAATGCAAGATCTTTTTGTGAGATCTTCTCATTCCCATCACCCCTCGCATTGATGGAGAAGGTGATGATGCAGTGAAGAATCCAAAAAGGCAAAGTCTTTATGCGCTTTGCAAGAGAGGATCTTGGGCCGTGTCTTGCTTCAATCGAAACTTCTGCCTAAAACTTTGAATATATAACATCGAAAGCCAAAATAATAAATGGAATGTGCTCACTGATTTGGAGGTTGAAGAGGGAGGACAGTTGCTCGAAGGTGAAGAAGTACAAATCCCCAAAAGCGTGAAAGATGAGACCGTACTGCCCGACAGGAGATTCCACTTTACGGCTCAACTGAACCGTGCACATGAATTCTCGGACTATCTCTTCATACCCCAGTTTATCTCTAAAAATGAACTCATTCTAGCCTAGGTTGGACAAGAATGCTCAGATTTCATTGTGGATGCCAAAAGTCTCAAATGGAAAGGTGGATGGTATCTTGTTAGGTAGGATGACTTTGGAGAGGTTTGCCTTATATCTCTCATTTTCTTCATGGGTCACTCCCTTTATATGGATAAGGGAAAGAAGAGCAGAGGGTTGTGCGATACCCTTACCTTTCTCAGCTCCAGAAGATTTTTTTGGTGCCATGCAGAAGAACTTGAAAGAATTTGAGAGATTTAGAGAGAATTGGAGATTTGAAAGTTTGAGATATGAAGTTGTGATGAAAAGCACTATTGAAAAGGTTTATATAGGCTATGAAGAGACATCCATCGGCTAGAAATAGATTAAATGAAGGGTTGGAAATGATTGGCAATCAAATCACTTAATTGCCTAAGCGGTTACTCTAATTCGCATTTGCAAATTTCGAAAAATGTGAGTAACCGATAAATTTTCCTCGGGAAACGGGGCGTCAATGGTCATAATTTTGAAAATTTGACAAAATTTATGGTGGAGAGTGATTTTTACGATCGCGATTTGACATTTGATAATCGTGTAAAGTTGACTTGTAATTCACGATCGTGAAGAATAAATAGCGATCGCGAATTATGAGTAAACAAGGATAAGTATGAGAAAATTTTGAAAACATGTGATCCACTAGAAATAAATAATAAACCTGTTCATATAATCATCACTCATGCATAACATACATAACAATCAGTCATAACATCAAAGTTTTCGCTTTAGGGAACTACCATCAAACATTCCCAATTCTCTCTTAATGAAGTTCATCCTTTCTTCATTTAGAGGTTTAGTGAAAATGTCTACAAGTTGATGATTTGTGTCAATAAATTCTAACACAACATCACCCTTTTGTACATGATCTCTAAGAAAATGGTATCTAATATCTATATGCTTACTCCTAGAGTGCTGGATGGGATTCCTAGAGAGATTAATAGCACTTGTGTTATCACATTTGATGGGAATATGATCAACTATTTTGCCAAAATCCTTCAATTGTTGTTTCATCCGAAGAACTTGGGTGCAACAACAACCCACCACCATATACTAGACTTCTGTGGTGGACAAGACAACCGATACTTGCTTCTTACTAAACCAAGGGACTAAACATTCTTCTATAAATTGGCAAGTCCCAGAAGTGCTTTTTCTATCTAAGAGACTTCCTGCGTAATCTGTATCTGAATACCCTACTAGATTAAAGGAAGAGTTCTTAGGATACCAAAGTCCTAAGTGAATTATGCCATATAAGTATTTGAAAATTCTCTTAATTGCATTTAAATGAGATTCCCTAGGAGAAGATTGAAACCCAACACATATGCAAACACTAAACATTATATCTGGCCTAGAAGCAGTAAAATAGAGTAGAGATCCGATCATACCTCGATATCTCTTTTCATCTACCGCCTTACCCGGTTCATCTTTGTCTAGTTTAATGGTACTACTCATTAGAGTTTTAGCTACCTTACAACCTTCCATGCCTAATTTCTTGAGCATTTCTCTTATTTATTTGGCTTGGTTGATGAAGATCCCTTCTTTGGATTGCTTTATTTGTAGACCAAAAAAGAATTTGAGCTCTCCCATCATGTTCATTTCGAATTTCCTAGTTATACACTTAGCAAATTCCTCACAAAGAGATTCATTAGTAGCACCAAAGATAATATCATCAACATAGATTTGGACAATTAAAATGTCATGATTGTGCTTTTTCACAAATAGTGTGGTGTCAACTTTTCCTTTTTCAAACTCATTTTGCAAAAGAAATAAACTGAGCCTTTCATACCAAACTCTTGGAGCTTATTTTAAACCATATAAGGCTTTGTTTAGTTTAAAAACATGGCTAGGGAAACAATGTGATTCAAAACTGTGAGGTTGTTCTACATAAACTTCCTCCTCAATGATACCATTTAAGAAAACACTTTTCACATCCATTTGAAAAAGTTTGAAGTTCATATGACATGCAAATGCTAAAAGAATCCTAATGGCCTCTAACCTTGCTACGGGGGCAAAGGTTCATCATAGTTTATGCCTTTCTCTTGGTTGTACCCTTTGGCAACCAATCTAGCCTTATTTCTAGTGATAATCCCTAGCTCATTTAACTTGTTCCTAAATACCCACTTACAATGTATAATTGGGTGTTCCTTAGGCCTAGGGACAAGTTCCTATACTTTGTTTCTCTCAAAGTGGTTGAGTTCTTCTTGCATAGCAAATACCCAACTCTTATTATTAAGAGCTTCGTCTAACAATTTTGGCTCAAGTTAAGAAACAAAAGCAAGATTATTATCTAAATGATGAAATTGAGATATAGTACTTACACCCTTTGATGTATCACCAATGATCAAGTCTTTAGGATGATACTTGGAGAATCTCCAATCTTTAGGTAGTTCTTGTCTTGGCTCTTCTTGTTGTTGACGTTGTTGGTCTTCATCCACTTTTGATGAGATACCTTCATCTTTTCTTGTAGGATCTTCAAAGTCCATCTTTTCAAGTTCACCTACAAGGTCATCAATAAAAGTACCTTTCCCAAGATCAAGCTTACTAGATTCATCAAATACAACTTTCATAGACTCTTCAACTACCATTGTACTTTTATTAAAGACCCTAAATGCTTTGCTAGTAGTGGAATAACCTAAGAAGATTCCTTCGTTGGTTTTGGAATTAAAATTTTCAAGATTATCCTTGGTGTTCAAAATATAACACTTACATCCAAATACTCTTAGGTATGAAATCTTGGGTTTTCTACCATTCCAAAGCTCATAAGATGTTTTATTGAGAATGGGTCTTTTGAAAACTCTATTTGCAATATAACATGAGGTATTAATGGCTTCAGCCTAAAAGTAATTTGGTAAGGAATACTCTTTGAACATTGTCCTAGCCATTTCTACCAAAGTTTTTATTTTCTCTCTACAACACCATTTTGTTGTGGTGTTCTAGGAGTTGGAAAATTATGAAAAACACTATTCTCCAAACAATAATTTTCAAATGATTAATTTTGAAATTCCTTTCCATGGTCACTTCTAATAGAGGATATGAATTAACCTTTTTCATTTTGAACTCTTTTTGCAAAACTTTTGAAAGCATCAAAAGAATCGTTCTTATGAGCTAGAAAAGATACCTATGTGAACCTAGAGTAGTCATCTACAAGGACTAGTGCATAATGTTTTCCACCTAAGCTAACTCTTCTAGTAGGTCATATTAAGTCCATATGGATAAGTTGAAGTGGTATAGATGTACTTACAACATTTTTGGCTTTGTGATAGGCATGGTGTTGCTTTCAAATTTGGCATGAACCACTTATCTTGTCTTTAGAGAAGTTTATCTTGGAAAGCCCTTCTACTAGTTCTCCTTTAGAGAGACTTTAAAGAAATTCCATGCTTGCATGCCCAAGTCTTCTATGCCATAACCATGCTTCATTGCTTATAGACATAAGACACTTGAAAGATTGATTAGACAAATTGTCTAAGTTAATTGAGTAGGTATTGCCTTTACTTTCACCCTTGAAAACAACCTCATTATCCACTAAAGTGGTGACTCGACATTCTCTTGGATCAAAGGTGACTTTGTTACCTTTATCACACAATTGACTTACACTTAACAAATTATGTTGTAAGCCACTAACTAAAAGAACATTATCAATTAAAGGACATCCATTCTTACCAAATGGTTCCAATGCCAATTACCTTACCCTTGCATTGTTACCAAATGTGACATTCCCACCTTCTTTCTCTTTTAGTGATGTGAATAGTCTTCTATTTTTAGTCATGTGTTTTGAACATCCACTATCCACATGTCAATTACTTGTTTCGGTGGTAGTCACACTTCCCTACAAAACAAATGTCAATCACCTTTTCTTTGGTAACCAAACATACTTGGGTCCTTGGGGGTTAGAAATTGAAAGATCCTCTAACTTAAGGTGAGCCTTCCTAATGTAACAATGGATGTTGATATGCCCATATTTCATGTAATAATGGCATTGGAGTTTAGACTTAGGAGTCTTTCTCCTTTGCACATATTTAGTATGAATAGGGGGCCTTCTCATACCGTGGTCATGTGAATGCATGCATGAACATGTATGATGAGTAGGAGTAGAAGATTTTTTATGAGGATGACCATGCTTTTTATTGTACATGTAGGCATGGTTAGCTCTTTGAGTCTTAGCTCTAGAGCTTTAGGGAGCCTTCCTTTTGCCCTTAAGCATAAAAGGCTTAGTGCTAGAGGCAATTTTCTTCCCAATTGCCTCAATGCTTGAGGTTTGAGGTTGTGAAGCTCTAACAAATGTAGTTGTAGAAGATGAGGAAGCTTCATTAAAGCCTAGACCATACCTAACTAGAGGTGGTCTTTGTGACACAATTAGAGTGTCTAAGGCATCTTTTCCTTTGTGAAATTTTGAGATTGAGCTTCTAAGCTCAATGAATTCTCCCTTAAGAGTGTCATTCTCCTTTCTAAGTGAGACTAAGGAGGAAGATGATGTAGATAGTCTTTCTATAGAATTTTTGAGTTCTTTATTAGAAGTCCTCAACTCATTTACAAGCTCATTTAGAGTCTTGTATTCATCTTCTAATCTCGAGCACTTCTTCCTATAGGTCTTTACTTGTGACTTATATTTGTCACACCTCATGGTTAGAGCTTTCAAAAGCTCTTCATCTATCTCATATATTTCATAATCAGAATTTGAATGGGAATAAGTACTTACCTCTTGTGTTGAGTCCTCTTGTGCCATAAAGCATATGTTAGCCACTTCTCCTTATTCTTCTTCTTCTTCCTCACTTGAGCTATCATCCCAAATGACTGAGAAGTTTTTCTTCTTTTCTTTGTCCTATCTCTTCTTCTTCTTCATTTTGGGACAATCTTGCTTCATGTGCCCTTGTTTGCCACATTCATAACATGTGACATCATTTGATCTTCTTTTTGGACTTGGGGCAGTTTTCTTGAAGACTCTTCTCTCCTTTCTTGTTCTTGTCAACTCTTTTGTTCATCTAGAGAGCATTGATAGCTCTTTTTCCTCTTTATCACTATCTTCATCACTTGAGGAAGTGTCTACTTCCTTCTCATTGGTTGATGCTTTGAGAGCCATGGTTCTTTTTTCAGATTTTTCTTCTTAGCCCCTTAACTTCTTCATTTGCTTATCCTTTTGCAAGGCCAACTCATGAGTCAAGAGTTTGCCTATTAGCAAATCGGTTGGGACCTTTTCAATCTCTGGATTAGATTGTTATATGCTGCACACTCTAGCACCAAATTTGTCAAGTGGAAGAGTTTTAAGGATTTTGGTGTTTACCTCATAAATGGTGAGAGCTCTTCCGAACTTCTTCATGTTGGAGACATTGGACAAGAGTCTATTGGTCATTTCTGTGATGGTCTCATTATCCTTCATCATGAAGAGTTCCCATTCGGTGACATACATCTCCAAACGGCTTGACTTGATAAGAGTAGTGCCTTCATGATAATTCTCTAACGTCTTCCAAATTACATATGCGGTTTGAAAATGTTGTACTCTCTCAATCTCTTCTCTAGAGAGTGAGCTTAGAAGAATGACCATTGCTCTCTTGTTCTTGCCATTTGATTTTCGGTGTGCTTCAACCCATTTGTCCCTTGGGATTAATTCTTTATTACCATCCACAACCCTGGTGGGTGGCTTCCATTCCTTGATGACCACATCCCAAAGGTCCACCACATCTATGTGAAGATAGATCTCCATCCTATACTTCCAATGAGTATAGTCAGTTCCATCAAAGTGTGGCCTTAGGTATGAGTGGATTGCTTCCTGTGCCATGATCTTGTTTCACCCAATGAAGGTTTGATATGTGAAAACCTTGCTCTGATACCACTTGTTGTCCCTTGGCACCAAGAAGGGGGGTTGAATTGGTGTATAAAAAATTTCAAGAATAAAGAAGAGGGGAAGAAAAATGAGTAGAATAGAGACAACCAATTTATAGTGGTTCGGGTATAATCGACCCTACGTCTACTCCCCAATTGATCAATTGGGTATTTCACTATCTCAAGGTGTTTTCAAGCTCACACCTAACTTGTACAACTAGTGTTTTGATGGCTCATACACAACCTTACAACAATGTGTTTTTAGGCTAACACACAACCTTACTCAAGTGTTTCACTAGGCTCACACTTAAACCTATCTTGGAGTGTTTTTGCAGGATCACACTACAACCTTACAACTTGGTGTTTAATGCTTACACCTAACACTTACAATTTCATAAAGAAAATTGAAGAAAATGAGTAGCAAAGATTGAGAACTTTAATCACTTGTAATACATTTCTTAACAATCTTATTCATGGTTGTTTGGTGGTGTATTTATACCCAAAATTCACCAAAGAGACGTTGCAGATCATAGCTCACCAAATCCTTGAAACATGCTAGGCAGATTCTGCATTAACTGCTTGTCAGGATGAAATCACGGTCGCTACTGATCCTTTGCGGTCGCGATTTCCAAATTTTCTTATGGGAGCCAAAAGCCGCGACAAAAAATCTCGTTTGTGTCTAATGGCTAGTCCACGTGTCAGCTTCCCATTGGTTCTTTAGAAAAATATAGTCGTTGTGTTTCTTCAACCAACAAAAATAGCAGTCACGACTTTACTTGTACAGACTGCGACTGTGACCGCGAAACAACTTGCCAAATGTTGCAATTTTTACTGTCAGAATTGAGGTCGCTACCAACATGTAGCATTCACGATTTTTGTCTTCCAACGGCTTCCTTGGACACTTGTCAAGCTCTAATTATGAACTTGATTCTTATTTGTGAGTTTTTGAAAGTCAAGGTCGCGATTCCGGTGCGACACAGAACGTGAATTCGACTGTCACAATTAGGCTCATTCTTTTTCATGGGTTGCGCTTGAGAATGGCTCCACGATTTCGCCTACCTGATTTTCAGCATGTTTTAACATGAGTTGCGATAGCAAATCCTGGATTGCGATCGTGATTTACATGTTACTTTGGAGTTTAACAACTCCTTCCATCTCTTCTTAAGAGATTTATCTATTTCTGCAAAATCAACACTTATTTGAAATATTAGTGATGATCAATCTCCTTTGTCAAGATCAAAAGAGGTTATAGAATTAGGATTAACCATCCTAGTCCAATAATCTCCCCCTTTTTTATTTTGACAACTTGGATTGATCCAAAGTGAAAAATAAGAGTAGAAAAGTAAAATTGAATCATACTTAGAATTGATGATCACGTAAGATGCTTAGCAAAGATTTCTAAGTGTGAAGTTAAGTTGCTTCTTAGTTGCTCCCCCTCAACTTATGCACTCACTCCCCCTTAATTAGTTCTCTCCTTTGGATAATTTTCACTTGTATCTTATATGATCTTATCTCTCCCCCTTTGGCAAGATAAAAAAGGTTAGATGAGACAAAAGATAATTAAAGGGAAATGTATGGCATAAATTATTAAGGAGCATAAGAATAAGTATGAAGCAAAAGCATGTAAGGAACAAATATTAATCGTAAAGATAAAAGTAATTAGTCAACACAAAGATATGCAAAAAAAAAAAAAAAAGAACAAACTTTTATAGATATACCAAATGTGGGATCACAAAGTTTTCGATTACAAAAAGTAAATTAAGAAAAGAAAAAGTACACAAAGAAACCTGGAATCTAAAGGACTGGAGAATCACTGTCATATCCAGAGGAGTCATCTGTGTGTTCTTGGAGGCCACCCTCAGCCTCATCTCTGTCTTCCATACCTTTATCCCCATCTTGTGTATCTTCAAAATTCGTGAAGTCGGGGAGATGGCAAGGTGAAACTCTGAGTTTCTCTTGGAGATCCACCATATCGATGCGAAGGTGGGAGAGGAATAGAGATCATCTCTTCACCATCCGCATAAGCTTATTAAGCTTGTTGTTGATGGTGGAGAGGGATACTTTGGACTTAGGCTTAAGTGGTGGAGGAGCAGAGGGAGAAACTTCTTCAAGACGTAGCTAAGAAGGTATATATAGGAATCTAGATGAATTGCCTTGGTGTTGATGAGGTAGGTAAGGTCTAAAAAGTTATGAGAGGGTAGATACTTCTTGGGAAGTAGCTTCTCCTTATCCTCATCAAGTGCTCCCACAAATCGATAGATTGTGGTGACTTGAGAGGGAAGCAAAAATTGACTTTTTGGCTTAGTGCTCATATGGATCAGTTGATCCACGAGATAGCAGTCGGTTTGGAGTGGTTAGTTCTTTACAAGACAAAAGAGGAATGCAAGATCTTTTTGTGAGACCTTATCGTTCCCATAACCCTTTGCATTGATGGAAAAGGTGATGATGCGGTGAAGAATCCATAAGGGCAAAGTCTTCATGTACTTTGCAAGAGAGAATCTTGGGTCATGTCTTGCTTCGATCGAAACTTCAGCCCAAAACTCTAAATATATAACATCGAGAGTCGAAATAATAAATGAAATGTGCTCACCGATTTGGAGGTTGAAGAGGGAGGACAGTTGCTCGAAGGTGATGAATTATGAATCCCTAAAAGTGCGAAAGATGAGACCGTACTGCCCGGCAGGAGATTTTGCTTTACGACACAGTTGAACCATGCACATGAATTCTTAAACTATCTCTTCGTACCCCGGTTCATCTCTAAAAATGAACTCATTCCAGCCAAGGTTGGATAGGAATGCTCAGATTTCGTTGTGGATGCCAAAAGTCTTAAGTAGAAAGATGAAGGGTATCTTGTTAGGTAGGATGACTTTGGAGAGGTTTGCCTTATATCTGTCCTTTTCTTCACGGGTCACTCCCTTCATATAGATGAGGGAAGGAGGAGCAGAAGGTTGTGCTATACCCTTGCCTTTCTCAGCTCTAGAAGATTTTTTTAGTGGCATGAAGAACTTGAGAGAATTTGAGAGATTTAGAGAGAATTGGAGATTTGGAAGTTTGAGATATGAAGTTGTGATGAAAAATACTGTTGAGAGGGTTTATATAGGCTTTGAAGAGACATCCAACCACCATAAACCGCTAGAAATGGATTAAATGAAGAGAGGAAATGGTTGGCAATCAAATCACTTAATTGCCTAAGCGGTTACTCTAATTCACGTCTGCAAAATTGGAAGTTGCAACTGTGAATTCTGAAAAATATGAGTAACAGACAAATTTCCTCGGGAAACAGCACTTCAACGATCTTATTTTTTAAAATCTGACAAAATTCAAGGTGGAGAGTGATTTTCGTGACCGTGATTTGACATTTGACAGTCGGGTAAAGTTGACTTGTAATTCGCGACCATAAAGAAGAAATAACGACTGCAAATTATGAGTCAGCAAAGATAAAGATAAGATTTCAAAGATTGTGATCCACTTTAATATTCTGATGCTTAATTTGTGCAATTTGTCATACAAGTTCACAATTGTCATCCAAAATTAAGACATCTAAACACAAACACACAATAATCATATATTCAAACAAATATCATCCAAACAAAATAAATATTTTTAAAATCTAGATATTTTTTTCACTTTAGGAAATTTCCATCAAACATCCCTAACTCTCTCTTGATGAAGTTTAGCCTTTCTTCATTGAGAGGTTTAGTGAAAATGTTCGCAATTTGATGAATTGCGTCAATAAATTCCAATACAACATCTCCTTTTTGGGTATGATCCCTAAGAAAGTGATGCCTAATATCAATATGTTTACTCTTGGAGTGTTGGATGGGATTCCTAGAGAGATTAATAGCACTTGTATTATCACATTTGATAGGAATGTGATCAATTATTTTGCCAAAGTCCCTTAGTTGTTGTTTCATCCATAGAACTTAGGTGCAACAATAACCAATAGCCACATACTCAGCTTCCACGGTGGACAAGGCAATCGATACTTACTTCTTACTAAACCAAGTTACTAAACACTCTTTTATAAATTGGCAAGTCCCGAAAGTGCTTTTTCTATCTAAGAGACTTCCTGCATAATCCGCATCCAAATACCCTACTAGGCTAAAGGAAGAGTTCCTAGGATACCAAAGTCCTAAGTGAATTATGCCATATAAGTATTTGAAAATTCTCTTAACTGCATTTAAATGAGATTCCCTATGAGAAGATTGAAACCTAGCACACATGCAAACACTAAACATTATATCTAGCATAGAAGCAGTAAGATAGAGTAGAGATCCGATCATACCTCGATATCTTTTTTCATCTGCCACCTTACCCGATTCGTCTTTGTCTAGTTTGATGATACTACTCATTGGAGTTTTAGCTACCTTGCAACCTTCAATGCCAAATTTCTTAAGCATTTTTCTTGTGTATTTAGCTTGGTTGATGAAGCTCCCTTCTTTGGATTGCTTTATTTATAGACCAAGAAAGAATTTGAGCTCTCCCATCATGCTCATTTCGAATTCCCTAGTCATATATTTAGCAAATTCCTCACAAAGAGATTTAATAGTAGCACCAAAGATAATATCATCAACATAGATTTGGACAATTAAAGTGTCATGATTGTGTTTTTTCACAAATAGTGTGGTGTCAACCTTCCCTTTCTCAAAATCATTTTGCAAGAGAAATAAACTAAACCTTTCATACCACGCTCTTGGAGCTTTTTTTAAACCATACAAGGCTTTTGTTTAGTTTGAAAACATGGTTAGGAAAGTAATGTGACTCAAAACTGAGAGGTTGTTCAACATAAACTTCCTCCTCAATGATACCATTTAAGAAAGCACTTTTTACATCCATTTGAAAAAGTTTGAAGTTCATATGACATGCAAATGCTAAAAGAATCCTAATGGCCTCTAACCTTGCTACAAGGGCAAAGGTTCATCACAGTCTAGGCCTTCCTCTTGGTTGTATCCTTTGGCAACCAATATAGCCTTATTTCTAGTGATGATCCCTAGCTCATCTAACTTGTTCCTAAACACCCACTTACAAGCTATAATTGGGTTTCCTTAGGCCTAGGGACAAGTTCCTATACTTTGTTTCTCTCAAATTGGTTGAGTTCATCTTGCATAGCAAGTACCCAACTCTTATCAATAAAAGCTTCATCTAACAATTTTGGCTCAATTTGAGAAACAAAAGCAAGATTATTATCTAAATGATGAAACTGAGATCTAGTACTTACACCCTTTGAAGTATCACTAATGATGAAGTCCTTGGGATGATACTTGGAAAGTCTCTAATCTTTGGGTAGTTCTTATCTTGGTTTTTCTTCTTGTTGATGTTGTTGATCTTCATCCACTTTTGAAGTGTCATCTTCATCTTTTCTTGTAGGATCTTCTAAGCCCATCTTTTCAAGTTTCACCTACAAGATCATCAACAAAAGTACCTTTCCCAAGATCAAGCTTACTAGATTCATTAAATACAACATTCATAGACTCTTCAACTTCTATAGTACTCCTATTAAAGACCCTACAAGCTTTGCTACTAGTGGAATAACCTAAGAAGATTCCTTCATTGGTTTTTGAATCAAATTTCCTAAGATTGTCCTTGGTGTTCAAAATGTAGCACTTACATCCAAATACTCTTAGGTATGAAATTTTGGGTTTTCTATCATTCTAAAGCTCATAAAAAGTTTTATTGAGAATGGGTCTTTTGAAAACTCTATTTGCAATATAAAATGAGGTATTAATGGCTTCGGCCTAAAAGTAATTTGGTAAGAAATACTCATTGAGCATTGTCTTAGCCATTTCTACCAAAGTTCTATTTTTTCTCTCTACAACACCATTTTATTGTGGTGTTCTAGGAGTTGAAAAATTATGAAAAACTTCATTCTCCAAACAATAATTTTTAAATGATTCATTTTGAAATTCCTTTCCATGATCACTTTTAATAAAGGATATGAAGTAGTCATTTTCATTTTAAACTCTTTTTGCAAAACTTTTGAAAGCATCAAAGAATCATTCTTATGAGCTGGAAAAGATACCCATGTGAACCTAAAGTAGTCATCTACAAGGACTAATGCATAATGTTTTCCACCTAAGCTAGCACTTCTAATAGGTCCTATTAAGTCCATATGGATAAGTTGAAGTGGTCTAGATGTACTTACAGCATTTTTGGCTTTGTGAGAGGCATGGTGTTGTTTCCCCATTTGGCAAGGACCACATGTCTTGTCTTTGGAGAAGTTTATCTTGGGAAGCCCTTCTACTAGTTCTTCTTTAGAGAGACTTTAAAGAAGTTCCATGCTTGCATGCCCAAGTCTTCTATGCCGCAACCATGCTTCATTGCTTATAGACATAAGACACTTGAAAGATTGGTTACCTAAATTGTCTAAGTCAATTGAGTAGGTATTGCCTTTCCTTTCACCCTTGAAAGTAACCTCATCATCCACTAAAGTGGTGACTCGACATTCTCTTAGATCAAATGTGATTTTGTTAGCTTTATCACACAATTGACTTACACTTAACAAGTTATGTTGTAAGCCACTAACTAATAACATATTATCTATCAATGAATAACCATTCTTACCTATCATTCCAATGCCAATGACCTTACCCTTGGCATTGTTACCAAATGTGACATTCCCACCTTCTTTCTCTTTTAATGATGTGAATAGTCTTCTATTTTCGGTCATTTGTTTTGAACATCCACTATCCACATGCCAATTACTTCTTTTGGGGGTAGTCACACTTCCTTACAAAATAAATGTCAATCACCTTTCTTTGGTACCCAAGCATACTTAGGTCCTAGGGGGTTAGAGGTTGAAGGGACCTCTAATTTGAGGTGAGCCTTCTTAATGAAACAATGAATGTTAATATGCCCATATTTCATGAAATAATGGCATTGGCGTTTAGACTTAGGAGTCTTTCTCCTTTGCACATATTTAGTATAAGTAGGGGGCCTTCTCATACCATGGTCATATGAATGCATGCATGAACATGTATAATGAGTAGGAGTAGAGGATTTTTTATGAGGATGACCATGCTTTTTGTTGTAAATGTAGGCATAGTTAGCTCTTTGAGTCATGGCTCTAGAGCTTTGGAAAGCCTTCCTTTTGCCCTTAGGCATAGAAGGCTTAGTGCTAGGAGCACTTTTCTTCCTTATTACCTCAATGTTTGAGGTTTAAGGTTGTGAACCTCTAACAAATGTAGTTTGAGATGATGAGGAGGCTCCATTGAAGCCTAAACCATACCTAACTAGAGGTGGTCTTTGTGACACAATTCGAGTGTCTAAGGCCTCTTTTCCTTTGTGAAAATTTGAGATTGAGCTTCTAAGCTCAATGACTTCTCGTTTAAGAGTGTCATTCTCCTTTCTAAGTGAGACTAAGGAAGAAGATGATATAGATAGTTTTTCTATAGAATTTTTGAGTTCTTCATTAGAAGTCCTCAACTCATTTACAAGCTCA
The DNA here is from genome assembly GCA_949677035.1 of Omphalea diandra. Classification (NCBI taxonomy): domain Eukaryota; kingdom Viridiplantae; phylum Streptophyta; class Magnoliopsida; order Malpighiales; family Euphorbiaceae; genus Omphalea; species Omphalea diandra. The sequence continues at coordinate 917 of CATIWR010066475.1, read as the reverse complement.
TTTAGAGTCTTGTATTCATCCTCTAATCTCGAGCACTTCTTCCTATAGGTCTTTACTTGTGACTTATATTTGTCACACCTCATGGTTAGAGCTTCCAAAAGCTCTTCATCTATCTCATCTATTTCATAATCAGAATTTGAATGGGAAGAAGTACTTACCTCTTATGTTGAGTCCTCTTGTGCCATGAAGCATATGTTAGCCTCTTCTCCTTCTTCTTCTTCCTCACTTGAGCTATCATCCCAAGTGGCTGAGAAACTTTTCTTTTTTTCTTTGTCCCATCTCTTCTTCTTCTTAATTTTGGGACAATCATACTTTATGTGCCCTTGTTTGCCATATTCGTAACATGTGACATCATTTGATCTTCCTTTTGGACTTGGGGCTGTTTTCTTGAAGACTCTTCTCTTCTTTCTTCTTCTTATCAACTCCTTTGTTCTTCTAGAGAGCATTGTTAGCTCTTCTTCCTCTTTATCACTATCTTCATCATTTGAGGAAGTGTCTACTTCCTTTTCCTTGGTTGATGCTTTGAGAGCCATGGTTCTCTTTTCAGATTTTTCTCCTTGGCCCCTTAACTTCTTCATTTGCTCATCCTTTTGCAAGGCCAACTCATGAGTCAAGAGTTTGCCTATTAGCAAATCGGTTGGGACCTTTCCAATCTCTAGATTGGATTTTTGTATGTTGCACACTCTAGCACCAAATTTGTCAAGTGGAAGAGTTTTAAGGATTTTGGCGTTTGCCTCATAAATAATGAGAGCTCTTCTGAACTTTTTCATGTTGGAGATAATGGACAACAGTCTGTTGGTCATTTCTGTGATGGTCTTGTTGTCCTTCATCATTAAGAGTTCCCATTCGGTGAGATACATCTCCAAACGACTTGACTTGATAAGAGTAGTGCCTTCATGATAATTCTTCAAGGTCTT
>CATIWR010066464.1:0-14957 GCA_949677035.1 Omphalea diandra | reverse complement strand
TTCTTTTCCTTTTCTATTTAGGAAGAGTTGTTCTTTAGTTAGGAAAGTATCTTGGTCTAATATTGTAGACCAATCATAATGTTTCTTTAGTTTTCCTATTTAGTTTAGGATTGCCTTTTCCTTATTACATTAGGAAATATTGAATTCTATTAGGGAATGTAAACCAAATCCTAATTGGTTTTGGATTAAGCATTTTAAGGCTATAAATAGCCCTCATATTCTGCCAAAAGAAGAATTCAATCAATATTATTATTGTTAGCAATTTTGCTTGTGAGATTAAATTCTCTTCTTGAGTTTTTGACTAGACTTGGTGAGATTGTTGAGTGAAGGCTTAATAATTTCACAAACTTGTTAATTCTGATCTTAAATTGGCTTGGCTAATTTAAGGTTTGAGTTAACACAACTTTGAATCTTTATAACCTAGGTTGCTAGAAACAAGTTTTCTAGAGGTATAGTTAGGATTTGAAGATCAAAACTCCAATACTTGGTTTGATAGATTTTGGGCAACTATTCTTTAGCATATGGGTAAGGATCAATCTAACCTTGTTTGTATCAATAAGTGTTGGAGAAGTACTCCAGGTTGAGTTATGTTGGACCTCATAAAGGCATTGAAGTTTCACAATAGGCATTAATCTGGACTAGCAACAGACATTAAATATTCACAATAGGGGTGGGAAAGGTATCCAAACTTGAGCTAAAGTTTCTAGAACCTAAAATGGGCATTGGCCATTTCCAATAGACATTGAAAGAGTTTCCAACACGCATTGTGAATTGCTCAATTGGTGTGGAAAGCAACTGTGTAAAGTTTGAAAAATAGAGCACAAAGTTCAAGCATTCTGTAAATGAACAATGGGTATTGTTCTTTCTCTAATAGGCATTGTAATAAAAGCCAATAGGTGTTGGAAGTAATCGTTACAAGTTCAACAGTGATTGATGAAGAACAACGAGTGTCATTATTTCTAATGGCTAATTTTACAAAAAAGTTGTCTGACATAACATCAACTATTCCAACAGCTAGTTTTAGATGTTAGCTGTATAAGGATCATTTTTGAAGTCTAGAAAGATTAGAGAAAAGGCTAGAAATCATTGTGAACATCTTTATAACTCCTTGTAGCTATTTGCGTAAACCTATTTAGGTATTGCTTGTATTTTGGGTAGAGTAAGGTCTATTTTTGTTACTCTTTTTTAGAGTAGATTTTCTTGAGCACTAATTGTATATTATCTACCTAATTTGAGAGGCATAGATACTATTTAGATATATTCTTATTAGTGGTTGTAAAGGTTAGTATTATGCATAGAAAAATACTAAAGGGTAGGATCTTCCTAAGCCTATAATAGAAAAGGTTATCTTTAAGCCTATAAAAGGGAAGGTTCTTCCTTAGCTTAGAAAATAGAAGGTTTTGTTCTTAAGCCTGGAAAAAGAATATAAAGGTCTAAGTGAAAACTTAGGTAGTAGAGTACCAAACCACTATAAAACTCTTGTGTTTATGTTTGCGATTGTTTTTATTTACAACCCAATTCACCCCTCTCCCCTCCCCTTCCCCCCTCTTGGGTTTCCACATTGCCACTTAGAATTCAACATTTGGTACCAGAGCCTAACCTCTTTTTAAACTTAAGTGCAAGAGGTACGTGATCATGGCAACCATTAAATCCTCTTACTATAAAAGCTTTCTTAAAAATGGACCAATTCAAACCAAAGGAAGCAATATGTCCATGGAGCTAGAAGACCACCATCAAGAGAAAATAAGGAAAAGAATCTTAATGAATTCCACATCCACAAAGGATGATGAATTCTTCTACAATAGAAAGATAAAAAGGAGGAATGCCAAAAAGAAAGCCAAAGTTAGATGTCTAATGGCCATGGAGGATGAATCAAATAAGGGCTCTTCAAGCGAGGTATGTGAATCTGATGGTGATATTAATGAGATGTTCATAGTAGAAAATCTTATTGAGGCCCTAAAATCCATAAATAATGACTTGGATAAATATTTCTCTAGGAAAAAATTTTGAGAAATGAAAATGAATTGTTGAAAAATAAAATTTCCTCTTTTCTAAAATTAAAGATGAGCTTTTAAATAAAGTTGATTGTTTGATAAAAGAAAAAAGAGCAACTACTTTTAGAAGCACTTTTCCTAGATTCAAATGAAATATAATTCTTGAAAATGAAAACTAATGCTTTGGAAAGGGAAAATGTAGAGTTGAACTCTAAAATGAAATTTTATGAAACTCTTTCCAAATAAAATGATTATTTAAAAAAGGTGGTCTTGGATTTGAAAAACTTTCTTTCAAATTTTAGAAAAGGAAAACAAAAATTGGATTTTCTTTTGGCCTCTCAAAGAGATACTAGTATGAATGATGACATTAGATATAATCATGTCTCTTTCTCCACTTCTAAAAATGTGTTTGTTAGAGCTTCACCTTCTTAAACACCTAGTGTCTAAGGTATTGAATCACTAAGCTCTTTACAAAAGGCTAATGCCAATGCAAAGCCTAAAAGCACAACACTAGCACATGCATACACCAAAAAGCCTAAGAAAAAGGCTAATCATGCTTTTATATATGCATCCTACAAGCCAAAGAGGTAGAATATGCTACACTTTGCACCTAGAAGAAAAGTTACTCATGATCACACTCACTCTAGAGTGCATATATAAAAAAAAACTCATATGCATGATCACAGCTACTCACACCCTCACTCTCAAAGGCCAAAAGCTAAATGATGCCCTTATTTATGGAGCTAAGTATTATAAGAATACATAAGTTCATGATTTTGGCCCTAATCTTTTAAGATGCCACCTCACTCATGTTCTGCACAAGTGTTTAAGAAAACATCCATTTGACAATGCTTTTATTGTGTAAATTATGGCCATAAAGCATACTTTTGTTATGCTAGGTTGAGAGATGAGCATATTTATGTTGTTAACCCCTAAAGACTCAAGAGAAAATGTATAATGACCATTTTCATTACAAATCATGGCATTCATATCCAAAAATACATATGCATAAAGGTTTATTCATCATACATACACATTCTAATATGTATTTAATGTACATATATGTTAGCTAATGTTCAAGGCTAATGACCATGAACTAGTTCCTATCTAGACATATGTACATGACATAAGGAGAGAGAGAGTTGGAATTCAGCCGACAACCTGTGGTCCACAGATCTCTATGCAAAACTTTATGTACCAAAGTACCCAAACCTTATGCTTTAATATCTGAAAAACATAATTGTGATTTGGTGAGTTGCGACTCGATGAATAAAAACAATAATCCAATTTTTATGGCACAACCAACAATCAAATATCATTAGGATACATTACAAGTATAACAATTGACTATGCAAATGCAAGTGCAATAGATTGATTTTTGTCGTGACCTTGCAAGGCAAACACTGCTTTTGGGAATTCATGTAATTCAAGTGACATTTGATTTTGTTCGCCAACATATAACAAGTGAATCATTTGATCAATAACATGTGTTAATAGGACATACCAATCCCTTTTTCTAAGTGATTTGCAAGCGTTTCACAAGTCGGTCACAATATATTTTTAGCATATGTAAGTGTTCGTTCACAATGGTATACCAAGTAATCATTAAGAGCATATAATTCTCACTTGACTTGCATTCATATGTAAAAGGCAACAATTTAGTTACATATACATGTTATAGAACATAATCACATCATAAAATTATCACACATTCACATTAGAATATAATCATGGTTTTACTCACCTTTTAATGTGATCAACCTTTATGGTAGGTTTGGTTCTCTCTCTAAGGCTTCTTTAAAGTGTTGAGATCCTAACATTTGATATATACATGGTTATAAGTATGTCAAAATGATTATGAATGCTTGGTATGCAACTATGGCATGATCCATGCAAGGGGACCTAGTGTTAAAGCATATTTTCATTATATGGCAGTTTAACCTTGCTACACTCTCATAGCAATAACTCTAGATATACTTATCTAAATGACTTGATTCTTTTTTTCAAATACAAAAGACACATAATAATACAACATATTCAAATTACAGGTCAATATAAGACATATAGAAAATGTGGTGAATTTTTGAATTTTGCCCTATTTTAATGTCATCTTTATCTTAGAAGGTCTTACATTCTTGGGTATATCTCAAATTGTACAAATCCAATTGAAAAAAATGATCTACCAAAAGTTAAAAAATACGTAAGGGAACATTTTTCATATTTTACTCATTATCTAATTCAGTCTATAAAGTCACTAAAACAAATGACCAATCTCTGAGTGAGCAGGTTTCAACATGTTGATAATTAGTCATAATGAAGGGGCAATATCTCAATAAACATGTTAAATTTGGTAAAAATACTTCACAAGAATGTAGATAAGACATAAATATACAACTTTTAAGTTTTTCACATCATCAAATTTCGAATCTGTGGCCATCAAATACTCAGAAAACATAATTATAAGACAAGTGAGGTTTCATCAGGTTCAAGGTCAATCACAATCACTGAACCATATTTCTTTCCACACAACAAATAAAGCAAAATTGATTTTTAGGTATTTAGAGGGGATATAGCCCTACAAATTTCATGTTTTGTACTTTGTCTAAATCAGAACATAAGGTCATCAAAATATAAGAAAACAGGAAGATTAAAGTGATTTCGATTGTTTGTGAACCAGCCTAATGAAGGAGTCATATCTTCTCACACACACCAAATTAAGCAAAAGTATTTTACATGCATCTATATGGCATAAGGCTACAACTTTCTTATTTTACACTTTCCCTAATTCCTCTTCTAGAGTTATGAAATCATGGGTACAAAATTTTGCTCTAACAATAAAACCAACATAATCAGCTTTTATTTCTCTTGAATTTTAACTTCCATACATGAACTCTACCACAAATACTTCATAATTCTTACTAATCATGCATGATTAACATGTCATGAGGGATTAATTTCATGTGGGAAGAAGATAAATTAACTTACCTATTTTCCCAAAACTAGAAAGCTTAGGAATCCTTCCTAAGCAGCTCACTCTTCTCCCTTTCATTCTTCTTCTTCTTCTTCTTCTTCTTCTTCTTCTTCTTCTTCCTTTCTTTATTTCTTCCTTAGCTCTCTCTTTCTTTTGTTCCCCTTATGTTTAACCTCTCTATTCTTTCTATTTCTTCTACTGCCCCTTACGTTTAACTTTCTATTCTGATCCTAAAGGATGAAAAATTCCACTTGTAAACCTATTGTATCAAGACAAAATCAAGGTGTTTCACTTTCATTGGTTGGAAGTTCACTTTTCCTCTTTTAGTCCCTCTTCTTCACTCTTTCATCACCTTCATCCATCTTCTACTCCTCATATGCTCCTTATACTTTTAAATAAGCTCTGAAACACCATTATTTATGATGTTATAACATGCACACAACATAAGATAATTTGTCATGCAACTATACAAACAGTACATATATGTTCAAGTGTCCCAAATGCAACGGTGCAAGTGTCATCATCATGCTTATCCAATTCACATACCTAAATGATCATTTATCTATTGCATATGTTAATGTGGGATTGCAAATCATTTATGCAATAAATATGTTCATGTAAGAATGCCAATGAATGTGGATAGGGATGTTGCAAAATGGGTACCAAAGAAAGCTTAATTTTACAAGTTTGGAAGCTCTTCACCCTCTGCTCAAAATGGAGAAACAAATAGTGATTAGAGTTGTAGAATTTGAAGAGGAGCTAAAGTTTTTGAAAAAGACATATTTTTGGAGAATTCAACAATTGGCACCAATTGGTATCAGATGGTATAATTATATATAATGTATCTTTATCCTTGATTTTGTTTTTTTTAATATGTGTTTGTTGAAAAGGAGTTTGTTTTATGAACCATCATAGGTATCAGTTGGATGTTTTAGTTTAGGAATCTCTATCAACTGTCCTTATTTTCTTGCTTTCTTTAATTTGTGAAGAGAACATGTAACCCTAGGTTATGTCAACAGAATTTGTGTTCGAATATCTTGGGATATTTATTAGAAGGAAGCATATATATAAGGGGAGTTTTCCTTTGCTATTTGTTTTGTATTTTTTAAACCATCATGTTTTCCTTATTTTCTTTAAGGAACTTAGTCTAGATTTTAGGAAGAGAATGTTTGTTTATTTGTAAAAGAGAGAAAATTTTTTAAAACGGGGAGAATTTTTGTATATCTTTTTGTCATGATGACAAAAATAAGGCAAAGTTTTGGATGCTTTGATTGCTTTGTTTGGTATCACTTATGTGCATAACTTAACACTTGTTACCATCTATGTCTTTAACATCCAACATTTGGTATCTTATGTGGTACAACATTTGTATCTTATGTGCTTTGTTAAGTAGTGTACTTGGTATCAAGCTTTGAGTGGATATTCCAATAATTGGTATCAAACCTTGCATTGAATTAGTATCAAACCTTGTGTGGATATTTTGATTACTATATATTTTGGTTGGTATCTTCCTTGTAGTTTTGTATTTTGACATTTTGTATCCTTTGTGTGTTTAAGTTTTGCATTTTTGGTATCAAAGCATATTAGTTTTGTCATCATTCAAAAAGGGGGAAATTATTGTGAATATTAGGGGAAGAATGTTTAGAGAACATGTAACCCCAAGGCATTGGACTCACTTCTCTACTTTGAATGATATGTTTTGAATGATAACAAAACTATTACTTTGAAGGATAATAAAACTATAATAAAATCAAGAGAAGTTTTAATGTTTATACTTTAGTGTTTTTAGATGATTTGAACAGACTCAATGAACATTAAAAAAGGAGATTGTTATGAATGCCAAGATGTAAATGTTTGGAGAACATGTGACCCTAAGACCTGATGAACGTTAAAAGGCTCGAACAAGTTTAATGGGTATTGTACAAACTCAACAGGCGTTAAACATCTCTAAATGGGTGTTAGACCATTCAATGGGCATTGAATTGGATGTTGCTCTTTTGTCGAAGTCTTTTGAACCTCACAACGGGCGTTGTCCCTTTGCAATAGGTATTGAAGAAGTGCTCCAAGTTGAGCTACGTTAGACCTCACCACAGACTTTAAAAGTTTCACAATGAGTGTTGATCTGGACTAGAAACAGATGTTGCATGCTCATAACAGATGTGGGAAAGGTGTCCAAGCTTTACCTAAAGCTTATAGAACCTAAAACGGGTGTTGGCCTATCTCAATAGACTTTGAAGGAGTTTCCAACGGGCATTGTGAATTGCTCAATGGGTGTAGAAAGCAACTGTGCAAAGTTTGAAAAACATGGCATGAAGTTCAATCCTTCTAGAAATGTATAATGAGCATTGTTCTTTCTCCAACAAGCATTGTAGTCAAAGCCAACAGGCATTGAAAGACATTCACCAGACATTAGAAGTAACGTTATAAGTTCAACGGTGGTTGATGAAAAATAATGGGTGTTGCAACAACTAGTTTTGTAGAAAAATTATAAGAGAAAACATCAATTATTCCAATGACTAATTTTGGAGATTGGTTATATAAGGAGCATTTTTGAAGTCTAAAAAGGTTAGAGAAAAGGGTAGAATTCATTGTGAACATCTTTATAACTCCTTGTAACTATTTATGCAAACCTTTTTTGGTGTTACTTATATTTTGGATATTTGTTTTTGTTACTCTTTTTGAGAGTAGGTTTTCTTGAGCACTAATTATGTATTAATTGCCTGATTTGAGAGACATAAACACTACTTACATCTATCATTGCTAATGGTTGTAAAGGTTGATATTATGCCTACAAAAATACAAAGGGGTAAGTTTTTCCTGAGCTTGTAAAAGGAAAAGTTATCTTTGAACCTATAAAAAGGAAGGTTCTTCCTTAGCCTAGAAAAGTGAAGGTTTAGTCCTTGATCTTGGAAAAGGAATAGAAAGGTCTAAATGAAAACTTAAAGAGTGGAGTAGGCACGTTGTCGAACCACTATAAAATTATTGTGTTTATGTTTGTGATTATTTTTATTTACAACCCAATTCACCCCCCTCTTGTGTTGTCACATCGCCACTCAGAATTCAACATTATCTTCAATGCTTTAAGGACCTATTTCAATGCACCAAATCAATCCATGATAATAAAGTTTTTTTTTTCTCAATATGCATGTATGCTCTTATAATATATCATGACCTTAGTAGGTTGTTTCTATAATTACTTTCACCCCATAAATCCAAATGCTCTGATTCTTTTTTTAATTAAAATAGACATATATGGGTACAACATATCTAAAATTTCATCCAAAATATGCACTACATAATTTATTATGAATTTTATAAGTTTTCCTTATTTCCTAGTGTAATCATATGCTAAACAATTTAATAAACTTAGTTGTATCTCAAAACATAGAAGTTCAATGGAAAAAATAATTTAGAGCCAATTATGTTGTGAATGCTAAGGGAAGAGTGTTTGGAGAACATATATAACCCTAAGGCATTAGACTCACTTCTCTACTTTGAATGATGTGTTTTGAATGATAACAAAACTATGGTTTTGAAGGATAAGAAAACTATAACAAAACCAAGAGAAGTTTTAATATTTGTACTTTAGTATTTGTTTGATAATTTGAATAAACCAAATGAATGTTAAAAAGGAAGATTATTCTAAATGCTAAGGGAAAAATGTTTGAAGAATATGTGAACCTAAGACCTGACAAATGTTTAAAGGGCTATAATAAGTTCAATGGCATTGTGTAAATTCAATGAGCATTGAACATCTGCCAACGAGCGTTGGACCATTCAATAGACATTGAACATCTCCTAACAAACATTGGACCATTCAACCGACATTCAATGCTGAGTAATGGACATTGATTGAATGTTACTCTGCCAAAGTCTTCTAAACCTTGCAACGGGCATTGGAAAAGTGCTTCAGGTTAAGTTGTGCAGGACCTCACCTCACCATAGGCATTGAAATTTCACAATATACGTTGATCTAAGCTAGTAACAGTCGTTACATATTCATAACATGCATGGGAAAAATGTCCAAAGCCTGAGTTAAAGCTTTTGGAACATGAAACGGGTGTTGGCCCTTCTCAACAGACATTGAAGGAGTTCCAACGGGCATTGTGAATTGCTTAATGGGCATGGAAAGCAACTATGCAAAGTTTGAAAAATATTGCATGAAGTTCAAGCTTTTTAGAAATGTACAATGGGCATTGTTCTCTCTCTAACAGGCATTATAGTCAAAGCCAACATGCATTGAAAGATATTCAATAGGTATTGAAAGTTAACGTTACAAGTTTAACTAGTGTTGTCATCTCTGATTGCTAGTTTTGTAGAAAAGTTGTTAGATATAACATCAACTGTTCCAATGGCTAGTTTTGGAGCTTGGCTATAAAAAGAGCATTTTTTGAGTTTAGGAAGGTTAGAGAAAAGGCTAGAAATCTTTGTGAACATCTTTCTAACTATTTGTGCAAACCTTTTTGGGGTGTTGCTTTGTATTTGGGTAGAGTGAGTTTGTTTTTTGTCACTCTTTTGAGAGTAGGTTTTTTTAGCACTAATTATGTATTTGCTGCCTAGTTGAGAGGCTCAGACACTACTTGGATCTTTCCTTAATGATGATTGTAAAGGTTGGTATTGTGCATAGAGAAATACCAAGGGAAAGTTTCTTATTGAGCTTGCAAAAGGAAAGGTTCATCTTGAGCCTGTAAAAGGAAAGGTTCTTCCTTCGCCTAGAAAAGGGAAGGTTATGGCAACACAAAATGAGCATGGACTAAAAGGACAATCAGTAGTGAGACCTCTCTTCTTTAATGGAATAGACTACCAGTATTGAAATAGCAAAATGTATTACTTTCTTAGATTTGAATCCATTGAGATGTGGAGATTTGTAAAGAAAGGTCCATACACTCTAATGAAAACACTTGTCTATGGAACTCAAATAGAAAAGGACATTGATGAGATGTCTGAGAAAGAAAAAAGGTAAGTTGCTAATAACGACAAGGCCATCCACATACTCTTTTGGCCTTAAGTAGAAGTGAGTACAACAAGGTGAGCATGAGGTCAACTGCTAAGTAAATTTGGGAGGCCTTAAAGATCATGCATAAAGGAACAAATCAGTTTTAAGAACATAAGATGGAGACCTTCATTTGTCAGTATGAAACCTTCCTTAAAAAGCCTGATGGAACAAGCTCAAGAATGTATGATTGGTTCATTGAGATTGTTAGAGAAATAAAGGCTCTTAGGAAGTCATTCACTAATGAGGAACTTGTAAAGAAAGTTCGAAGGTGTCTACCTAAGGAGTGGCTTGGCATGGTCACCTCTCTCAAGGACTTAAAAGACTTAAAAACCATGCCACTTGATGAGCCACTAGGAAATCTCATTGACTATGAGATGAACCTGAATATAAAAGCTCTAACCACATTTGAGGATACAATAAGAAGAAGATTGGAATAGCTCTAAAAGCTACCTCTAAATATCTCAACTCAGATGATGTTGAAGAGCTAGACGATGTGCATATAGCCCTCCTGACAAATAAATTCAGAAGAATGTTGAAGAAGAAGGGAAAAAGCAAGCTTAAATAAGTTAAATGTTATAGATATGGAAGGCTTGGCCACATGAAAGTATATTGTCAAAAAGCTAAAGCTGAGAAGAAGGACAAGAAAAAGAAGAAAGTTTATAAAGCCACTTGGGATGACTCTAATACATCTAAACTAAGTAAAGATGAAGAAAAACTAAGGATAGGAAGAAGAGAAAGATACAATCTCAGCCTCATGGCCTTGGAGGAGAGCTCTTCAAAATAAGCATGTCCTAACTTTCTTGAAAGTGATTTAGATAAGGATAATCAAGAGTTAAAAGATAGGTTTACTATTGATAATATTGTCGAGGCCTTAAAATCCACCAACAATGATCTTGATAAAAGTTTTGATAGAAATAAAATCTTGAAAACTAAATTGGTGGAACTGAAGAAAAGTTTTGAGCTTTTGTAAAAGGAAAATAAGGCTTTGAACTAAGAAAATTTTTTTGTATGAAATGTATCTTCTCAAAATGAGAGTCTCAAGAAAGAGATCTTAACTTTGAAGAATTCACTTGCGTCTTTTACAAAAAAAAAAAAAAAAAAAAGAAATTTGATCTTATTTTTGGCTTACAAAAAACTTCAAGAGATAGACATGGCTTAGGATTTAATCATTATAAACCTTCCACTTATAAGCTAAAATTTGTGAGAGCTACTACCAAAGCTAGTGTTCCCTCACATTCATCTAAATCACATGTGCGTAATCATAGTTACACTCATCCTTACTCTCAAAGACCAAAGGCAAATCATGCCTTCTTTTATGGAACTAAGCATGCCAATAATGTAAAGGTTCCTTTATGATTTAGGCACCAATCTTTTAAGATGCCATCTTACTCATGCTCTCCACAAGAGCTTAAGAAAACTTCCATTTGGCAATGCTTTTACTGTGGAAATTTTAGCCATAAAGCATACTTCTGCTATGCTAGATTGAGAGATGAGCAAATTTATGTTGCTAACCTCAATGGACCCAAAAGAAAATAGGTACCAAAGAAAGTTTAATTTTGCAGATTTGAAAGTTCCTCACCCTCTGCTCAAAATGGAGAATCAAGTGGTGATTGGAAATATAAAATTTGAAGAGGAGGTAAAGTTTTTGAAAAGATTTGTATTTTTAGAGAATTCAACATTTGGCATCAAGTAGAAAACACAACAATTAGTATCAGATGGTTTCTTTAACTGTAATGTATATTTATCACTCTTTTGTTTTGTTTAATATGTTTTTGCTGAGATGGAGTTTGCTTTATTAACCAACTTTGGTATCAATTTAAAGTTTTATTTTAGGAATCTCCAGCAACTATCATTCCTTTCTTACTTTCTTTAATTTGTAAAGAGAACATGTAACCCCAAGTTATGTCAATTAAATTTGTGTTTGAATATCTTGTGTGATTTGTTAGAAGAAAGCATATAGATATGGGGAGTTTTCCTTTGTCGTTTGCTCTGTATTTTTGGAATTGTCATATTTGTTTTCTTTAAGGAAGTTGGTCTAATTTTTTAGGAAGAGAATGTTTGTATATTTGTAAGGGGAGAACATTTTTTTAAGATAAATTTTTGCATGTCTTTGACAAAAAGAGGGGAGAAGTTTTGGATGCTTTGATTTATTGATTTGATTATTTTGTTCGGTACCACTTATGTGCATAACCTAACACTTAGTATCTTTTGTGTTTAACATCCAAATTTGGTATCTTATATGGCTTGTTAAGCAGCATACTTGATATCAAGCCTTGTGTGGATATTCTAATAATTGGTATTAAACCTTTTAGGGATATCTTGATTAGTATGTATTATGGTTTATATCTTATTTGTAGTTTTGTGTTTCAATATTTGTGTCCATTGTGTGTTTGAGTTTTGTATTTTTTGTATCAAAACATCTTGGTTTTGTCACCATTCAAAAAGGGGGAGACTGTTATGAATGCTAAGGGAAGAGTGTCTAAAGAACATGCAACCCAAGGCATTGGACTTGCTTCTTTACTTTAAATGATGTGTTTGAATGATAACAAACTATGGTTTTAAAGGACATCAAAACTATAATAAAACTAAGAGAAGTTCTAATATTTGTACTTTAGTGTTTGTTTGATGTTTTGAATAGACCTGATGAACGTTAAAAGGGGAGATTGTTTTGAATCTTAAGGAAAGAATGTTTGGAGAACATTTGAACCCAAGACATGACAAACATTTAAAGGGCCAGAACAAATTCAATGGGCATTGTACAAATTCAATGGGTATTGAACATCTCTCAACGAGCATTACATCATTCAACCGGTATTGAAAACAGAGCAATGGATGTTAATTAGATGCTACTCTTTTGCCAAAGTCTTTTGGACCTCGCAATGATCGTTGTCCTTTTACAATAGGCATTAGAGAAGTTCTCCAGGTTAACTTGTGTTGGACCTCACCATAGGTGTTGAAGTTTTGCAATGGGCATTGATTTGAGCTAGCAACAATCGTTGCATATTCATAATAGTCTTGAGAAAAATGTCCAAAGCATGAGCTAGAGCTTCTAAAACACAAAACAGACATTGGCCCTTCTCAACATTCTTTAAAGGAGCTCCAACAAGCATTGCAAATTGCTCAACAGACATGGAATCTAACTATATAAAATTTAAAAAATAGAGCACGAAGTTCAAGCTTTCTGGAAATGAATAATGGGCATTGTTCTCTATCCAATAGGCATTGTAGTCAAAACCAACATGCATTGAAAGACATTCAACAAGTGTTGAAAGTTACCATTATAAGTTCAACGGGTGTTGATGAAGAATAATGAGTGTTGTCATCTTTGACAACTAGTTTTATGGAATGGTTGCTAGATGCAACATTAACTATTCCAACGGCTAGTTTGGAGCTTGGCTATATAAGGAGCAGTTTTTGAGTTTAGGAAAGTTAGAGAAAAGGCTAAAAATCTTTGTGAACATCTTTATAACTCCTTGCAACTATTTGTGCAAAACTTTTTAGGGTATTGTTTTGTATTTAGGTAAAGTAAGATTGTTTTTTATTACTCTTTTTAGAGTATTTTTTTTAGCACTAATTATGTATTTACTGCCTAGTTGAGAGGCTTAGACATTGCTTAGATCTTTCATTACTAGTGGTTGTAATGGTTGGTATTGTGCCTATAAAAATACCAAGAGGAAGGTTCTTTCTGAGCCTACAAAAGGAAAAGTTCTTCCTTAGCCTAAAAAAGAAAAGGTTTTGCTCTTGAGATTGAAAAAGAATAAATAGACCTAGGTGAAAGTTTGGAGAGTGGAGTAGGCAGTTACAGAGCCACTATAATTCTTTGTGTTGATTTTTGTGTTTGTGTTTGTTTTGGTTTTTGTTCATAACCCAATTCACCCCCATCTCTTGGGTTGCCTCATCACCATACCATCCAACAAATTAGTTAACATGTGAATGAACATTTTTTCATGCTTTCACATGCTATGACTTAGCTTCTAAGGTCCTCAAAAGAAATTATCAATCTCAGACTTTGTAAGTTCAAGATTAGCCCTAATCAAAAAGCCATATCTCTCAATAAACAAAATATTACTCAAAATTACTTTACAAGAATTTAGATAAGATATAAGATTACAACTTTAATGTTTTTCACTTCACCTAATTCCCATTCTAGACCCATAAGATTCATGGAAAATAGAACTAATAACTAAGAAGGTTTTAACATTAATCAGTCACAATCAAAGGGCAATATCTTTTTACACACAAGTTATTTGTCAAAACTGTTTTACAGACATTTAGATGGGATATAACCCTACAACTTTCATGCTTTTCACTTTGCCTAATTCATCTTCTAAGGTTATGAAATTATGAGTGCAATAGTCTACCCTGAAAATTAAATTAAAGGAATTCAACTCATATTCACTATCAACAACTTCTCCACATGAATCCTAAATACAATATCTTTATGACTCCTAGTAATTGCTCATGATTAATATTCCATGGAGGAAAAATTTTATGGAAAAACAAATATGAAATCACATATGTTGTCCCTAGGCACCAAGAAGGGGGGTTGAATTAGTGAATAAAAAATTTAAGAACAAAGATAGAGGGAGAAGAAAGAGTAGAAGAGAGACAATCAATTTATAGTGGTTCGGGTATAATTGACCCTACGTCCACTCTCCAATTAATCAATTGGGTATTTCACTATCTCAATGGTGTTTTCAAGCTCACACCCAACTTATACAACTTGTGTTTTGATGGCTAACACACAACCTTACAACAATATGTTTTCTAGGCTAACACAAAACCTCACTCAAGTGTTTCATTAGGCTCACACTTAAACCTTTCTAGAAGTGTTTTTACAGGCTAACACAAAACCTCACTACTTGGTGTTTAATGCTCACACCTAAAAATCACAATTTTATAAAGAAAATGAAGAAAATAAGTAGCAAAGATTGAGAGCTTTAATCACTTGTAATAAATTCCTTAGCAACCTTATTCATGGCTATTTGGCGGAGTA
>CATIWR010066457.1:0-15294 GCA_949677035.1 Omphalea diandra | reverse complement strand
TGAACATTTGAAAGAGTTAAGTGTCGGCAAGAGAAGTTTCAATAGTCTCCGAGCAGTGAGAGTGGAAAATTGCTCAAGTTTACGGGACTTGACATGGCTAATTCTAGCTCCAAATCTGGTAGCTTTGAGAGTCGCATTCTGCGGAGATATGGAAGAACTAATCAGCATCAGACAATTGGGTGAATTCCAGAACATAAGCAAAAATTTCCATCCATTGGAGAATCTGGAAGTTTTTGAGCTAGAGAGTTTATCAAAACTGAAGAGCATATATTGGAATAAGTTGGAATTTCGATACCTGAAAAAATTTGAAGTGTCTGATTGCCCACTACTTAAAAGCTGATAGTTTTTTTCAGTCATGATTTTTTGTATATGTATATAATTCAGTTCTCTTCTTTCCTTCTATGAGTTCTGGCTATATATTAATCTTTCTTGTTCACAGCCTTCGCTTCCCAACCCCCCAAAGCTCTCCCTTTGATTACAAATTTGTTGTGAAATAATTAATGCAAGGTATCTAGATCCAAATAATTTTAAATAAGGGCTTAGCTGCACATCTCTGCTTAATTCATCCAGTTACGTAGAAAAGGCATATCTTCTATCCGATCAGCAAAGATACCACTCATTTTCTGTACTTGTCCCCCTCTTATTACCGCAACCACAATTTAAATCCCTGCTTGGAAATATATTGAACTGGATGAGCAAGAAGGATCCAGACCCTGGATACAAGAATGTGAAGCTTGAGAAGTGACAACTAGGCTCACTGAAAAAGGAGCAAATTTTTATATGGGTTAACTTAGTCAAATAGGATAGTAAATCATTTAATAAGAAGGGATTTACGCAATATATTTTAAATATAAATTTATGAAATATTATTAATAAAATAGAAAAACCAAATAAATGACTTTTTATAAATCAACGGTTCACCTTTTATGCGGTAAACTCGATTTATATTAAAGTTTCTCTTATATAAACCCAGTTGCACATGAAATCAGTTGGGGAAAAAAAATAAAAAAAAGTGCACCCACCATGAAGCTCATTAATAAGGAGCTCAAGCCCACATGGAGAATGCCCAATTGCTGATCAATAGAAACATGGATCTCAGCACTCATAAAGTTTAAGCCCAAGTTTGACAAAACAAAAAAACTCGTGAAGCCCCATGTTGATAATGGCACTTGTGCCTAACGATGCAAACGTGAGAAAGGATAGCGAAGTTTGTTAGTTTTTAATAATGGTAATTATGGCATTTAAGATTATATTAAGTTTCAGAAAGATTGTATTAAAATTGGATGGAAGACTTCATGATTCAACCAATAAAAAAAGAGTGATGATTTCGTATAATATATAAAAGTGAAGAATGATTTAGTTAATTATGAAAAAACAGAAAAAGTAATAAACACCCAATCTTTTCACAAAACAGTTCCCAAGCATCCTTCCATGATAAAGGCTCCAGATGGATACTTGTTTCAGCATCCATTTCGCTGAGAACTTCCTTAGAATGTATTGTGAATGCTATTTTGGACCCTTTTTGTTTGTGAGGAACTCCAATTTTCACAAGATCAATCCGCTCCCATATGTCATCTAACAACCATGCGCACTTCTTTTTGCGCATCGCTCGCAAGATGCCCGCTGCTTTCTCATCAAAATTCTTTTCCTTCCATTTTCTATCATCCGTAAGACCCATCCTCTTTCCAATCTGCTCTCGAACCCTTTCCGGTTCGAAATTGTTTGACACTGTAATCCAGATCACAATATCAGCCTTTTCCGGCCCATTGAGAAACTTATTGTTGATCTGGGTCAGAAGTGCAGTTTTTCCAACCCCTCCCATGCCAAATAGGCCGATAACGCTCACCGGTTCTTCTCATCAAGAAAGCTCCAAACTTTGTCTATTATAGCTCGCAGGGCCGGTGTTGGTTCACTAGGTCTTTCAACTACTGGTTCTGCAAGTGGCTTGTAAGCGATGTTTTCTGGGTCTACCATCCCCATTGGATCTTGCACCTCTTTCAGTAATTTGGCAACAGTTTTCCCGTACTGGTAGCTGGACCATGGGTCCTTTGAGCAACAGCTTCCAAGACACAGATTTTTTTTCTCTTCATCAGCTTGTTTTAATGTAGCTTCAACTTCTATTTTCTTAGCTTCTATAGTTTTGGTCCAGTCTGAAACGATTATGCCCGGCTGCATCCCTTTTTGTTCTGCGTCCATGATCGACTCCCTTGTTTTTTCGTAGGAACCCAGTAATCGACGATTTGCAGTCTCCAAGTCTTCAAGATTACGTTCAAGTTGGCAGAAATACCGCGCTTCTCCAAGAACGCAATCCAGGCAGCATTGCAAGCTGGGATCGCATGACAGTTGGACTGACGTAAAGTTTCCCATATTTCGTACCAAAGAATTTTAGGAGCGCAAGGTTAATTATTAGTGAGGTAGAAAATGAACAACAGATATTGTGTTCTTGTGACAAGAAGAACTATGGCTGGAGGAAAGAGGAAGATGATCAAAGAGTTGTCACCATTCACCGTGATGACACTTAATTAGATATTTTAGTATATTTAGAATAGCATTTATTGCATGTTTATATGACCATTCACATTTATTTATCATAATTAATTTCAATGCACTTTCATGAATAACTTAGTTATATATATATATATATATATATGATAAAAATATTTTTTTACACCATTATTTACACACTAAATGCAAATGTATATCCAGGCATTTGGACTTATATGAACTATGTGATTAACATCTTCAAGGTTTTATTTTGTTCAACTGGGAACAAAACTTTTATTTTGAACCAATTAAACCTTTTAAGAACAAAAATAATATATATGATGTGGACCCAACAAGAAAATATTAATTTGTTCTGTGTATAGTTTCTTTTACAAATTTGTAAGCATTTAATCTCTTTATGAATGTATAAATTAAGAAAAATTAAGAAGCAAAACGTTAACTTTATTTATTATTTAAATATATTTTCATTTTGCATAAGTACAAAATACTATCAGTAAATTGATAATTGGAAAATATTGGTTTTATATTAATTTTAAATCATCGATTAATAGTTGTTTCAAATAACAAAAAATATTGAAAAACATAAATATATTCTATAATTCTGCAGTACTTCATGATAATATAATAATTGAACAAATAAACATGCTCCATTTTATTAACCAGTACCTCAATATTGTTTATAGTAGAGATTTTATAAATCAAATCAGATATTGTAGGTTATATCAAACGACAAAAATAAAATAATTTTTCATTGTTTATTAAAATATTAAATTTAATCACATAACTATGAAAAATAAATAAAATATATAAAAAATAAATAAATGATGAAAAATTATATATTGAAAAATTGCAGTTAAATATGATATAAGATAATCATTGTTATTATCAATATAATATTTGACCATTCAAAAAATATATATATAAAATTTGATAAGTTAATGAAAATATTATAAAAATAAATAACAAATGCGGTTAGAGCTGCGTTTAACTGTTCAGAAAAAAATTGACAAAAAGAAAAAATATTAACAAAAAATAAAAAATTAAACTAAAAATACAAAAAAATGAATAACAAATAAAAAATACTAAATTGATTTTGAAAAAAAAAAAAAAACACTGAGAAATCCAAAGGCCCTATTAATGGGTCGAAGCTATACATATCACTTCTCATAGCAAATTATTTGGCCCCATCATACACAGATTGGTCTTCAATTAGTCATCCAAGACTGCTAATGAAAATCATTTAGTCAAAATCATGTGGTGCGAGATATGTTGCGTTTAAAATTATGTTTGCATTTGCCATATAAAATTTGTACTAAATTTTATTATATATCTGTCACTTTTTATTTTTAATTATATTAAAATTTATACTTATTTTATTCCTTTTTATATGAATATTAATTTAAAATTGTATTTGAAAATCCAAATTTTAAAAGAATTTAATAAAAAAGAATTTTAGTTTAATGATTTTCTTATTTGAAATGTCAATATTTAAAAGAACTCAAAATTTGTGAGTTTTATCATTTAAGAGAGAAATAACTTGATGAGAAGATTTAATTATGTTAAAGGACGTAAGATTTTGATAAAATTTATTTCAATTAAAAAATTAAATAAGATTACTCTCTTAGTCTTATAACTTGAATTAATATTATATTAATTTAAAATAAATCAGGGCATTTAAGAAAATAAAATGATGTAATTTATTATAGATTTATTCTCAGTAATAGATAGGGTAGTCCACTATTCAGTTTGAACCAAAAAAACTGAACTAAATTGACTGAATCAATTTGATTCAATTTGGCTAAATGTAAAAATTGATTTGATTCCATTTTTTTAAAAAAATGAGTCAATCTAGTTTAGTTTGGTTTTAATTTTTTTTTAAATCGAAACAAATTGAATAAACTGAATTTTTTTATAAATTTTTTTAATAAATGACAAATATAATTTTTTACTAAAAAACAAATTAAATTTACTATATATACACATATATAATTAATAATCCCTCCATGTTATATTAATTGAAGTTTTTTGATTTTGAACAAGAAATTACAAAACTATTAGTTATGATACCTTTAGGAATAAAACAACTAAATTATCCTTTTTTATAGAAATATTCCAATTAAATGCATTAATTATCAATTAATACGGATAAGAATAAAATTGAAAAAATAATTATAGTCTTATTGATATTATAAAATGAAAGATATTTTAGAACAAAAATATTTCAAAAAAAGTCTTTGACTATGACATAAGGGAGTACATAATAAGTTTTATTTATATAAATAATCAAAATAATATAATTTATATTGAAATTTTTAAAAAATTAGTTCAATCCAAACCAAATTAATTTAATTTAATTCAGTTCAATTTTTATAAATTTAAAATTCGATCAATTCAGTTTTGCTAAAAATCAAACCAAACTAATCAATAAACAGCTCTAATAATAAAATTAAATTAAATTCTATTAATTTAAAATTTATTTTAAATAATAGAATTCTATGATTAAATAAAATTTTCTCACCGATAATTTTTTTATTTTCTTACATAATTTATTCTACACAGAGCCTAAGAGACACATTAGAACTTTATTTAGTGATTTACAATGAAAGATATAAATATTAAGTTGATATAATAAATATAAAAATAAAAATTATATAATTAAATTTAATACATAATTTACAAAAAACAAAAAGATCTTATTCATGGCGCTACCATTCATCACCGCAATCACACTTCTTCAATCATATGGGCCAAACCTTGAGCTACTTGATTCATTTTGTAAAAAAGAAAAAAAAGTCTAACATTATAAAAATTAAATAAATAAATATCTAGTACTCAACAAATAATGAGGAAATAGCATCATTTAAGTTTTTTTTAAAAAAAAAGTATAAAAATTTTATACAATATATAATCACATCAAAGAGGAACATTACAATGGCAGAAGAGATAAAACAGAGACAAATGGATCCAGAGCTACAATAATGGTAGAAGAAATAAAACAGACATGATAGGATCATTCAAGAATTTATTTTCCTTAAAAAACCCTGGAAACAGTGCATAAAGGCAATTTGGGCATTATCATCCATCCATTCAATATCATTCCACCAATGTTCCCCAGCCTTAATGACTAGTCGGCATCCCTTAGCGCTGTTGCAGTCCAATGGAAGTTTCTTGAGCTGTGGGCAATGAAATACCTCGATTGTCTTGAGAAATGGGAATTGCAGTGCATCCCGATATATGCTTTTCATGTGTGAAAAATTTTGTAATTTAAGGACTTCACGTTTTGCGAATGGATTGAGGCTTTTTTTCATATTATGAATTTCAGCCAATTTAGCAGCACTGATGATCTCTTCCTATTTCCCGCATGCTGCAACATTCAGAATTTTCAGATTCGGAGCTAGAACAAGCCATGTTAAGTCCTGCAAATAAAAGCATTTCTCCACTCTAACCTGTTCAAGATTAATGAAGCTACCGACCCTTAACATATCTGAGATCGACTCTGAATCAATAAGATGCATCGACTCTGAATCAATAAGATGCTCAAGGAACAGCGCTTGCGTACATCTCCTTAATCGGTCTGTGTTGAATAAAGGCCGGAATGCAGAGGCGCATCTGATTGTGATGCTTAACACATTCAGATGATTCAAACCTTGCAATTCCTCCACGTGCCGATCACCATCAGACAATGTATTATCACCTTGTTCTCTCTGTTTTGCTTCCATTTCCTCATTTACACAACCGCAACGAAACATTCTCAGAACTTGCAACAGCTGCAATTGAGATGTCACTTTCCTTGGAAGCACACTGAGGAAAACTGTATGATCCAAGTTCAAGTATTTCGACTTTTTCAACTTACCCAACTCAACTGGCAAACGTTGTATCATTGTATGCGAAAGATTCAGATACTGTAAAGAACTGGAAATCTCCTGCGGTAATTCCTGTATACCAGTCATTGACAGGTCTAAAACTGTTAGTGCTTCCATTGATCGGAAGAAATCAGGGATGATCATAACCAAAGATGGATTGCGACAGAGAAACAGAGTTAAAAGATGAGGACAACTAGGCTCATTTTCAAGAATCTGGATAGAGTTCTCCATCAATGACATCCTTTTTACCCCTTCCCATTTTCCAGTCTCTGGCGCTTTAATTAATTGAGCACCAGCTTCCCCCAAAAAAATTTCCTTTTCTCCTCCACAATCTCTTGCTATCTGCAAACCCAGATCCCGAATCACCCTATGTATTTTGATTTATTTTCCTTGGTCTTCTAATAACCGGGCATGAACAAGAATATAAAGATTACGTTTTCCCTCATCGTAAGTACTAACACTGTGAATGGAATCATCCCCAAATTTGTCACAAATCCAGTAATGTATAAGATCATCCTTTAAAATTTTCAAGTCCGTAGGGAACAAAGTGCAATATAAGAAGCAAATTCTAACCATGTCATCGGTCAAACTGTCGTTCCTTTGCTTCAAATCAATTAATGACTTGACTTCAGCGTCCTCTGAATTCTTCAAACCTTGTAAATTACTTGAGGTAGATGGTCCAGCCTTAACGTCCCGAACTTGATATTCTTCCTGCACAGTCTCCATAACTGATGACAGCTTCGAGGTAGATCTTCCCAGGATACGAGCAACATCTTGCATTCTCCAGGACTCTTCTTGGCCGTCATTTTACGAGCAACCGTAATGAGTTTTACAGGCAAACCATGACACTGTCTAACGATGGCTTCGGCTGAGTGACGAATTTCCGGACTGCTATCAAGAATCTCTTTCCCAACGGGATGCTCAAACAACGCCCAAGAATTTTTCCATTGCAAAGGCTCCATTATAATCGAAATTTGAGTATCCATTTTTCTGCATACATCTTCACGGCTAGTAGTAAAAACTATCTTGGATCCGGTCTTGTTTCTCTTTGGCAGAGGAACTCCAACACTAACAAGGTCCAACGGCTCCCACATATCATCTAACAGCAGTAAGAACTTCTTTTTACGCAATACAGAGAAGATATCTACCGCTTTGCCATCAATTGCTTTGCTCTTCCATTCCTGATCATAAAGACTTAATGTTTCCCCAATCACTTTTTGCACCTTCTCAATCCTCACATCTGTAATCAAAATCACAACATCAAAAGCATTGTCTGTTGCGTGTACGTTGTAGATTAGTGTCAAGAGGGTAGTTTTTCCAACTCCCGCCATGCCACATATTCCAATAGTTCCCACCTGCTCATCCATAAGGCCTCTAGAGACTTTTTCCATCATTGGTTTCAACACCTCGATCATTGTTGCCTCAATGGGTTTCAACCCCTCGCACAATGGATTCTTCATTTTGAGCCGGAAAGTCTCCTTTACTTAATAGTAGCTCGTGCACTTCTTCCAGTATTCGCTGAACAAGTCTCCCAAACTGATAACTCGGCAAGCAGTTCTTGGAGCAGCAGCCTCCAGGACACCGACTATGAAAATTTCGTTCATAGTATTGTATCAGCCTATTTGCTTCTAGTAGCGTTTCTTCCGCCCTTGAATGCCACATATGAAAAACAGCCGACCGTTTGAGTTTCCCTTCTTTCTCCAATTGGAACCACTGCATCATGTCCGCATTTAATTCTTGTAACTTCGTTGTTGCTTTTTTCAGATCTTCAATATTATCTTTCTGCTTGCATACATACCCTGCTCTTTAGGCAAAGCATCTGAAACAATGACAGACAAAAACATCAAATACCACTCTGGTCATGGAGATGGCGAACTCCATCTTGAAAATCTTTTAAGTTCCAATGGGAAAAAAGAGAGCGTTAGACAGAAACGCAGTGGTGTTCAGAGAAGGAAGGGTAATTCTAGAGAAATTATACTTATGATACATGGCATTGTTTATTTAAAATTTATAGTTGGAAATTAGATATAAATTATCGGATTATAATTATCTATAATTAATTAGTGAATCTTTTGCATATGATTTCAAATATTATATAAATAATAAAATTTATAATTCTAATTAGCGAATTGGATTCATCTAAAAATTTCTTATAATTCTATTAATAAAAGATTAATTAATTAATTGGTTGAGTGATGTTATAGTCTTTTTCAGCATAATGAGGTTTCTAACTCTAAGCCGAGTCTGTGCTAAATGAATCAGAAAGTAATCAAATCTCTGAATGTGAGAAAATAAAAGAGAAAAAGAAAAAATAAAATGGAAAAAAATATTTTAATTAAAGATATTTTTGTTACATGAAAAAAATTTTATAACTTTGAAATTTATTTATAAATACTATTAAATTTTATAAATTTTAGTTTACTCATAAAAAATTCTAAAGATTATAAAAAATAAAATTTTAAATAAATTTTATTTATTCAAAAAAATAAATTTTCATTTATATCAAACACACAAAATGTAAATTTACAAATAAATTCTATAAAAATTATATAACTCATTTATATAAAATATAATATTACAATTATTTTGACTAACAATTAACTCCTTATTTTGATTGAGATTTTTAAAGGATTGACATAATTTTTAAGATGAAAAAACTCTCAAATTTTATTTGGGAAGCAAACTCTCATAGGAGGGTACAGCTTTTAGAAAGTTTAAAAACCTTTTAAAACCTCCCTTTTTCTCAATCTACCAATTTGAGGAGTAAGGTTTATTTTTATAATTTTTGTTTAGTCATCTTTTTAAAACTTTTAAAAAAAAATCCTCACATGTAGAAAGTATTTCAATAACTTTAATATGAAACCTTTGTTAAAACCAACATTCTAACCAAATAAATTATGTTATAAATCATATATCTTACCGTCTTTCCAAACAAGATAAGTTAAATTATTAACTTTAATTTACCAAAACTTATTATATCATACTTAAAAAAAAAAAAAAAAAAAAACCTTTATCTTACTTTACCATCCATTCTCCCAAACATAGTGTAACTTGAATGGTTTAGTCAAAATCATGAAGATTGAGATATAGAAATATAAAAACTGGCAAATTAAAGAAACAAAACTTTAATCGCTAATGAGAGAATTGCTCAAGAAAGATTAATTGATTCAAAAAGGTAACTATGAATTCTAACTAGTGTCCAGACCTACATGATAATGACAAGAAAATATGAGTTAATTACGAAAAAATAATTTTTACTCAAATTTCAACATATACTCTAAATTAAAAATGATTACAATATACTCCCTCAAAATAATCATTACAATATAAACACACTGTGTTTCAAAAGAGAAATTTATCTATATTGGTTGTATACATTCATTTAATAATATAAGAACATGTATATTAAAGGAGGATATAAGTGTCTTTTATTAAAAAAATCTCTAATAATAAATTACCTAGACAGTTGTAAATATATTATTGTTTTAAATAACTAAATACCATAGATTAGATGTATAAAATAAATACATAAATAAGTGATTTTTTTCAATTAAAATTTATTATAATAAAATTCTTAGCACTTAACCAATAAGTGACAAAATTGTACTCTATGTTTGGGAAAGGGAGTAAATTGAGGGGGAGAAAAGAAGGAGATGAAAGTGGACGTAGAAAAATTATTTTCTCTTATTTGACAGATGAAGAGAAAATATTAAGGAGAAAACCAATCTCTTGAGTTCATCATTTGTAATCACTCAAATTTAGAGAGAAATTAATATAAGAATTTAAAGTTAAATTAAATTTATAAGATTGTTCTTATTTTCTTGTTTATCTTTATTAAGCTTAATTACATTATTGTCATAAGATAATAATAAGAATATTATTTGTAATTAAATATAAAAATATTTTATTTATTCTTAAATTAAATATAAATAAATCAATAGCAAAAAATAAAAAAAATGTGTATATGAATTATATTATTGTCACAATTTTATTGATAATTAAATATAAAAAATACTTTATTTATCTTTAAATTAAATATAAATAAATTATTAGTAAAAAAAAATGATGTGTCTATGTGTGCAAATTATCTTTGTTTGTGATAAAGTCTTGTGAGAACATGATAAAGGATTAAAAAAAAAAAAAGTATTTTTTATAAATTTGTAACTCTCTTCACTTTATCTTCATATTTCTCAAACAAAGAAAGTAAAAATTTTCTCTCCCTCATTTTCACTCTTTCCCAAAAATGAGGAGCAATCTATTTTTCACTTGCCTATGTAAAACTAGGGTTCTAAAGAGAAATCGGGTTTACATCATTAGTTGAAAATATATAGACAAAGTACAGCAAGTGTGTTAAAAATTCTAGACCTTAGGGTCATTATTTTTATGGGTCAATATTACAATACTATATATGATATTATATTATCATAATTAATATAATTTTAATTATTTAAATAGTGATCTTAATTGTAAATACGTGTAGTTATTTGTTATTTCGAGCGAATAAAAATCTGAGAAATATTTATTAAATTATATTAATTGTAATATCTTGATATTTTGTGCTAATAAAAGTATGAGAAATATTTCTTGAATTATAATCTTCAATTGAATTTTTAAAAATTAATAGCATGGTTAAAGACCAAAATAATATTTTGGTCTTCTTATTTATATTTATAGGCTAATTTAATAAATTTAATTTTATATATTTGTAGAATATAGTTGAATAATTGTGATTAAAAATACATTGATTTATGAATTATGAATTTAGGGAATTCTCAACCAATATTTTTATTAATTTTCTAGTTATTGATTTAATATTTTAGTTGTTAAATATTTTTTTGTTATATTAAAATTTTTAAATTTAATAATGAACTCCTTTAAAAATATTTTTATAATTCCGCCGTTGGAGACAACACCTTCAAACTTAATAAAATTGGTCAAAGAAAAAAGTGTTCAAAGATGAGAAAATAGTTGTATCTCCACATTGTCAAGTTTCTCAAGTGGTGATTCATTTATATCATTAGTCAATCATAGAAGGTAAAGCAGAATGATTGATTACAATGACTTGAATGATTTCTGGTCTGCAAATGGCGATCAGAAAAGATTTGGCAAACCCCTCTAGACCGATCTGGCATTGACAATAACATGTTACCCATCTCTCTTTAAATTTATTTTTTATTTAAAATGAAAAAGTTATATTATTTTTTAAAATTATTATTATATAATTAGTGTACATATTATAAATATTTGTTAGATTCAAAATCAGTTGAATTCTTTTTTAAATATAAATTTGTTATTTTTATTTTTTATTAATGATTTAAGAATTTTATTATTAATTTAAATAAAATAAAATACAATTACACCCTCTAGAATTTGCATTATTACATTCCTCTATTTCTCATTTTATTTCCCTTGATCATCTTCAATATCAGATCTTATTATCGGTCATTATTGGTCGATGACGATAGCCTAAGATGAATAGAGTCTATGAAAAATTTTAGTTTAATATATTTTTTATATTAAATAATAAATATAAATATAAATATAAATATAAATATTTATAATATAAATTTTATTATAGTCTTATAAATTAAAAAAAATGATATTTTTATAGTGTATTTTAAATGTAGAAAATATATTACTCAAATAATATTTTTTATAAAATATTTTCTATAATACAAACAGAACTTTAAATACAATTTTTTTTTAAAAAAAAAAAAAAGAAACCAAACTGTTTAGCCCACAGCAAGCACAAATAGCAAATATCCACAAATTCTGGGCTGCCAGGAATTGAATGGCAATGTATGCTATTCAGTTTGGGTAAACCTCTAGCGCAAGGACTTCTAGTTTTGCAAATGGAACATCCAACATCTCATCGTCGTTCCGAATTTCACCCAATTATCCATTGCTGATTGCGTGTTCCATATTTATCATTAAAGCACGTCTGTTTAGCATTGCTATTAAAACAATATGATTTTGAGATTAAAAAAATAGAATAATTTTTTCCTCACATGTAATTATAAATTTTATAAGTGAAAAATAACTATTGGCAAAAATTTTCGAATGTAAGCTTTTTTTTAAAATCGAATTTTTACTAGTAAAATTTATTATAGAAATTTATAATTAATTAAGGGAGATAATTTATTGCGCACTACTCGAGAAGATTGTAATAATTGCGATGTCCCTGACAGAATTGACCTTATCACTGAAGTAGAGAAAAATTGATGGAAATATGTTGAGTAGGAAGATGCTGCTACCAAAACTAGCTTTCCACTCTATTTCATACAAAAAAAAAAAAGAAACAAAAGTTTGATTGATTTGCAAGATGTAAAGGGTTATATATATATATATATAGATATACGACAAATTATCTTATCATGTTGGAAAACTCCAAAAATAATACAGAAGTAACAATTGTGACACTTACTATTGTCACACTATCATTAGCTTTCTATTCTATTTCATACACAAAAAAAAAAAAAAAAAAAGTTTGATTGATTTACAAGACGTAAAGGATTTATTTTAATATATATATATATATATATATATATATATATATACGACAAAATTTATCTTATAATGTTGAAATTCGTCAACTCTAATAATAATAGAGAAGTAACAGTTGTGACACTCACTACTGTCACACTATCTTCTTTGATTTGATATTTTTTGGTCAAAGAAGGATTATTCATTGCATAGAATAAGGCCAGAAATTACATTCCATAGTATTTACAAGTTCACTAGATGGGTTAGCAACCCAAGCAAAATTAAGATTCCCCTTAATAAGCCCATTAACCAACCAAATAGCAGGTTTATTCTTATGTTTAGGAACAGAAGTAACTGAGAAAAGTATGGATTTTACTTGAGAGATAACACCTAAAATCTCCCACGAAACTGTGGAACTAGGAGATTTCAAAAAATCCACAATAAGTTTGCTGTCCAGGAACAAAATGCAGTTGCTTAGTTCAATTTGTGAAGCCAGTTTTAGAGAGGTGAGAACTGCCAAAGCTTGAGCATGAACATTAGAAGCAGCCAACCTGAAACATGTTAACTCGTCAATAATTCTCTTGAAGTTATCTGTAACTAGAACTGTTATTGCAACTCTCTTAGTAGATGTATTATATGCAGCACGAACATGAATAACAAAACTGAAATCAGAACTAAAATTCTCCACAGTTGGATTAGATTCATCGTTGGTAAGTGACTGAGGTTGGCAAAGAGAGTTAATGAACTCAGTAGCCCAGGCATCACCCTTCTTGGCAGTAGCCATGATGTCAATGGCCTTCCCTGCAAAAACAATTTCATTTCTGTGTAACCAGATAGCCCACATCAAAAAACCAACTCTTGTCCAGAATTGGTCTGAAGATTGGAACTTCCAAGTTTGTTGTAATTGAGTTCACCGGCAGAGCATGTTGATATTTAGATGTCCCGCCGATTTATAATTTAAAGAGCTCATGAACCATATCAAACCTGTTTGAGGACATCGCAGAAAAAGATGCTCAATAGTCTCAACATCAGTCTTATAAAATGGGCATAACAAATCTCCTCTGACTCCCCTTATCTGCAAATTAACTCCGACTGATAAAGAGAATCTCATCACCTTCCAAAGAAAAATTTTAACTTTGGGTGGGAAGCTAAGATTCCAGAAAAATTTCCAAAATGAGGGAGGCAAATTAGATAAGGAATAGGAGGATGATGACTCATTAGGCAAAAGGCAAGCAGAGCTTTTGATAAGATAATATGCAGATTTGACAGAGAACAAACCCGATTAATTTAGACTCCAAATCCACTTATCCATGGAAAGAGTGTTGCCAATAGGAGTAGAAAGAATAGCCATAATTTCAGGTGGGTGACAAATGGGGCTATTTGACTGGTCATCCATTCACCATCTTTGATAATGTCGCTAACCCTATAGACTGGGCATTGGATAGGTTTAGGAGAGATAAGTCTGAAATTTGGCCCAGATACACGTGGATCTGCCATCATTTGTCATCCGTAAAGCCCCTTTCAACAGAATTGATCGAGCCGCCAAAAGGCTTTTCCAGCCCCATGAAGCCTTTATCCTCGGAATGGCATCCCAATGGGAACCATTAGGAAAGTATAAACCTTTAACAATTTGGCCCCATAGGGAAGAAGAGTCTCCAAGCTTGTTTGGCCACTAAAGCAAGATAAAAATTTCTGAAACCCATGCCACCTAGCATTTTAAGTTTAGAGTGTCCCAGCTTCCTCACATCAATGTTTTGAGATATCCGGATCCTTGATCATTAGTAAATAGCCATGTCAGCATGATTAGTTAGATAATTAAGTCAATTAATTCTGTTTTTCTTAGATTAGTTTGCTGTAAATAGAAAATTAGTGTTCTCTGTTTCTTAGCTGGCATTGTTAGCAATACTTGTATAAACAGATCCCATAGAGTTCTATAATACAGTATAATTTTTCTCAAAAGCAATTCTCTCTAAATTGTTTAATGTTGTGTTTCTCTCTCTAAGGGGTTACATTTTCTTTCAATTCTTAGCTTTGTTTTGAAGCTTTCTCCAGTTCATCAATGGCTATTGAAATCACCATAAAAAATTCTTCAGAATCCTCTCTTACTTCATTTCTTGATTCATCTTCTCCATATTTCATTCATCATTCAAAGAATCACGGCTCTGATTTGGTTTCACCTGAACTGACAGCTATGAACTATTCTTCATGAAAGCGTTCTTTCTTTTTTGCGGTTACCACTAGAAATGAACAAGGTTTTCTAGATGGAACCATCACAAATCCTTCTTCTTCTAATCCTTTGTATCTGCCACGGGTTCGATGTAGTAATTTGATTGGCCAGGGGAAATAAAAAATTCTCCCCTCATTTTCACTCTTTCCCAAATAAATGAAGAAAATATTTCTTCTCTCATTTTCTCTCTTTTTATTTTTTCTCTTTATTTTCTCT
>CATIWR010066427.1:0-27712 GCA_949677035.1 Omphalea diandra | reverse complement strand
AATTACAACAGTGCAAGTGTCATTGTTGTTTTTTCTCTAAATTCACATGCCTAAATGTTTATTTATCAAATACATATATTTAAATATTACGTAATTTAAAATGTATATGATTTGAGTTGAGGATGTTACAGTTACAGTCCCACTTTTTGACAATCTCTTTTTCAAGACAGTGCACCTAGCCAAATTAATAATATAACCATTAGATATTTTAGGAGATTTAAGATTTTTACCAAGATTCTTTAAATCTCTATATCCTTCATTAACTGATTGACTTGTATTGTATGTTGAGCCAAATAATTTATAATAAAAATAAAATACTCTGTCTATATCTATTGAATATATTATCTTGCATCTTGCTTTTTCTATTTCAATAGTTTATGAATATAATATTTCTTAGAGAAATGTCTATTATTTTCATCATTTGGGAACTTAATATCATACATTTTAATTCCTTTCTCTACTATGATATCTTGTGTGTAACTTTGTATCAATTTCCTTTTACTGTCCAAAATCATAGCAATTGATACTTAAAATAGATTATTAATTGTTTGAACTGTTTATGAGAGTATTACTAACAATTTGTTTCACAATTTCATTTTGTTGTATCAATATTATTTTATAAGTTTTCCTTTATGTCACTTCAAAATTGTTAGTTTTCAAGTCTTCCTAATTCTCTTATATGAACGAGGTTGATTTTTCGGATCCTGATTCGTATGTAGCACAAGTTCCAAGCTTTAATTCAAATATCAAAACAAGATAAACTCTCAAATCTCAATTAGACCTCTAGAAAACTTGTTTCTAGCAACTTGAATTATAAAAATTCAAGAGATGTTAATCTCAACCTTAAATTAACTAAGTAATTTAAGAACTAGATTAAACGAGTTTGTGAAATTATTAAGAACCCATTTATCAATCTCACCAAGTCCTGTAAAGAACTCAAGAAGAGAATTAACTCTCACAGACAATTTTGCTAAAAGAAATATTCTTCAATTTCATTCATTCATTGGTAAACAAGAATGACTATTTATAGCCTTTACAAAGTTGCTAGAAAACCCTTAGAATCACTTCCTAATTAGTATTTGCAATCTACCTAATCTATTTAGGAAAAAAAAACTCTTAAACTAAATAGTAAAAAAAAAACTAAAAGATACAAGATATCTTCCTAATTATAAAATAAGTTCTTATATAAGAAAATAACATAAGTTTCTAATTAGAAAAGACAGAGAATGATATGTTAAGATCTTGTCAATTTTGAAAATATATTTTGACTCGACTTTTCTTCCATATGTGTCGTCCCTCCATTAGTTCCTGTTTAGGACTTTTATTCTTCCATCAAAGATACTTGAAATATTCATGAAAGTTTCTTATAATATTCTAGAATCTTTTGGAACCTTATAGAATCTTTTAAACATTTTTGTGCAAAATTTCTCCAATTATAGAGTTAGACTTCTTGATTTCATTTTGAGGTTCCATACATGAATGAAGCATAGAAATGACCATTTTGCCTTTGTGAAGAAGATTATCCAAATAAGGCAAGTCTAAATAAGACAGATTCAAATATGACAGCTCCAAATATGGCAAGTTCAAATATGACAATTCCAAATATGACAACTCCAAATAAAGCAATTTCAAATATGGTAGTTTTCAAATATGACAGGTTTTGAAACTTTTGTGATGTCTTCCTCCGAAGGAGAACTTCTTGCTAGTCCATTTCATTCTTTGTAACCTTGATCTTGTCGCTAACTTGGTTCGTATCATTCCCTCTCTCTTTAAAAAGATTCGTCCTCGAATCTTAGCCTACAAGACAATAAAAACCAAGTATAAAAACTAATGAAGATAGATCTAGATCTAACTTACCATGTAAATTGCAAGTGTCTCCATCCGGATCAAATACAACTCGTATGGAACTACATATAGAAAGGTTAGAACACACTAAAGAAGTAGGAAAAGAATGAAAAATGAAAACAAGGTAACAAAAAGAAACCCTAGAAAACATTTTTTTTATCTATTATGGAGAAATATCAAAGCATCAAATTTCTATAAAATGAAAACACTAGAAGATCTAGGGTTATCAAAACAAGATTTATAAATCAAATAAGAAATTGAAACATAAGAATTTTTGAAATCAAAAGAAAGCTTTCTTCCTAACCAAAAAAGCTTTCTTCCTAACCAAATCCTAAAATATAAAGAAGAATAAAACAATGGTTTATAAGCATTAAAATAAGAAGAAGAGCATTAGAAAGATAGAATTTTGAAAAATAAGAACTAAGGTCTTTTAAAAAAAACACACTTCTAAAATGAAAAGAAAACTTGTAAAAATAAGAATTACAAGAAGTCAAACTCGTAGAATTAAAAAAGACTTGTAAAAACAAAATTTAAAAGGAAATAAATGTTTAAAACAAAAAGAGTTCTTTGAAACACAAAAATATGAAGAAAAATGTTTATCACTAAAAGAGAAATGATTAAAAGCATTAAAACATGAATAAGAAGAACTATCACGTTGAAAACAAGAAGAAAAATATGAAGAACAATTTGAAGAAGAAGATGAAATGCTAAGTGAAGGAGAAAAATGTTTAGAACAAAAAAAAATCCTTTAAAATGCAAAGACAAGTATTTAAAGAAGAAAACAAATTAGAAACGCAAAAACAATACATAAAACAAAAAGAACTACGCCTAGAACACAAAAAATAAGCATAATCATCTAAACAAGAATTATAAAACTCCCTTGTACACAAATTTACAACCTCACTCTTCATCATGATACCATCATCAATACAAATTTGCAACCTCACTCTTCATCATGACACCATCATCAATATTAAGAGTTAAGTTGGCTTCTTTGCTAGGCTCCTCCATTGAAAACCATTCTTTATAACCTTGTAAAAGAGACATAAAAGCACTATACAAAAGATTGTAAATTTCGTTAATAGTGTAATACATCCCTTTGAATAAAAACATTGTTGTGACCTTTTGGGAAGAATAGCTCTCATCACTTTTTTTCACATAGATGTTCATTTTTCTCACCCTCTTCTTTTGCATACACCTCTCTTGAGTTTAGTGCAACCACTCTAGGCTCTCCTTTTTCCACTTTTTGCTCGCACCGCTCATGGGTTTTCTTACAGTTCTCCTTTAGTTGTGTAAATATTTATTTTTTCACTCTCATGCGTATTATCTCTCTCTCTTTTTATTTTATTTTCTTTTTGAATGTTAGCATCATCTTTTTTTACAACCAATACATCATCATGATTGAAATTTTCAATTTGAACATTTGAACAAACTTCTAATGGTGGTATTTCTACATCATGTAAGCTAGTACTATCAACACCATCTTTCAATATTGTGCAAAAAATTTCAAGGTCTTGGCTATCAACATGTAAAGAAGAAGTTTGAATGACAAATGTACCTTTAGAAACAAGAATCTCATCATCAATGGTGGCTTTATAAACATATGTAAGCCTTGGAAACAATTCTTCATAGAAATTTGGGGCATACATTTTTTCCAATCTTCTCTTTACTTCTCGCTATGCAGAGATTGGATTTCGCCCATAATACTCTCTAGCTTATGATAATTGTTTCCACCATAACAAGGCATCATCTTCAAAGCTAACAATAACAGTTGTTACCTTATTTTCCTTAAAAAAGTTGTGGTATTCAAACACGATTTCTGCTTACTTTTCCCATGCTAAGTATTCTTAATAATCACCTTTTCCATACAATTTTGTCATTTTTGGCTTATAGTTATTATTGCAAGCTCGACTTAACTCATAGTTAAAATTTGAAAGATTATTTGCCAACTGTTTTATTTAATCTAACATGCCTTTCATAAAGCATGTAAACTTATCCCTTTCTATCTCTTCCAAACTTGTCATTATATAAGAAGAAGCAAGAAAACAAATAGAATCTTCACAACACTCCCTCACGTGTTTACACTAAAGAAGATGACACTTCCCTCGTGTTTACTCAAAATTGGCTTTTACCCTCTTATGAGCTCACCACTCTTTTCCTTTTACCTCTCAAGATTCTTTTCTTTAAATTCTTTGAAGACTAAGTTATTTTATGTCAAGTGAAGCTTAAACTAAACACAAACAAGTAAAAATTAGTTCTTAAAACACTTAGAAAATAAAAAGAATTGGAAATAACACAATTGGTTGCACAAACAAATTTCTAAAGATCTAATAGTAATCAAAGAGTTTAGAAGGAAATTTGAAAGTGCAAGTTGGTGTTTTTGAATATGATAAAAAAAATATGTCTAGGCCGAATGAGAAAGAGATTTGAAAATTGGCTTAAAACACACATTTGCAATTCTTAGCTTCTTTCTTTTTCTCTTCTTTTCTTTTATGTTCTTTTCCTTGTTTTTTTCTTTTTTTTTTTTTTTTTTTTTTTTTTAACTTTTGAAGCTAAAATCAAACTTAAAATTGCAAGAAACACAAAAAATAACTCAAAAATACAAAGAAAATTGAATTTAGCACTTAAAGGGGTATTGTGGTAATTTTACCCTCCCTTGAATTCTGAGCTACGATTTGACCCTAGACTTTAGAGAACACCGAAAAGATGATTAGTAACAAAAAGAATTAATTTGGAAAGAAGCAGGACGGAGAAATTGCAAGAAACAAGCTAGAATCAAGTTTTCCTTAATTTAAGGAGATTTTGACAACTCCCAAATTTTAAGAAATTTCTTGAATCAATCACTTCAATTCTGCAATTAATGACACAAAAAGGGTTGTTTAATGAAGAAATTCGAATTTGGATGGAAGAAACATAAGAAATCAAAGATTTTGCAAAGTTCTTTAATTTAAGGAATTTTTGCGCAAGTGTGAGATTTTGATGGAATTTGAATCTAATTTTTTTTTTCAATGTGATATTTGATGATTAAACAAGACTAATGAAGGTACAAACAATGAAAAGAAATAAATTTGAATGCAAGAATTGAGATGTGGCAGAATTGGAGAAGAAAGGTGAAGAATGTGAATGAATGAACTAAGAACAATGCAAGAACATAAAGATAGATACCTTTGGTCTTGAATTTAGCTTTGGCTCTGATACCAAATGATACGAATGAGGTTGATTTTTTGAATCCTGATTCATATATAGCACAAGTCTCAAGTTTTAATTCAAAGATCAAAACAAGATAAACTATCAAATCCTAATTAGACCTCTAGAAAACTTGTCTCTAACAAGCTAAATTATAAAAATTTAAGAGGTGTTAATCTCAACCTTAAATTAACTAAGTAATTTAAGACCTAGATTAAACAAGTTTGTGAAATTATTAAGAACTCACTTAACAATCTTACCAAGTCCTATAAAGAACTCAAAAAGAGAATTAACTCTCACAGACAATTTTGCTAAAAGAAATATTCTTCAATTTCATTCATTCATTGGTGTACAAGAAGAGCTATTTATAGTCTTTACAAAGTTGCTAGAAAACCCTAAGAATCACTTCCTAATTAGTCTTTGCAATTTGCCTAATCTATTTAGGAAAAAAGACTCTTAAACTAAATAGGAAAATGACTCTCTTAAACTAAATAGGAAAAAAAAAACTAAAAGATACAAGATATTTTTCTAATTATAAAATAAGTTCTTATATAAAAAAAATAACATAAGTTCTTAATTAGAAAAGAAAGAGAATGATATGTTAAGATCTTGTCAATCTTGAAAAAATATTTTGACTTGACTTTTCTTTCATATGTGTTGCCCCTCCATTAGTTCCTGTTTAGGACTTTTATTCTTCTACCAAAGATACTTGAAATATTTTTAGAAGTTTCTTAGAATATTATAGAATATTTTGGAACCTTCTAGAATTTTTTAAACATTTTTATGCAAATTTTCTCCATTTGTAGAGTTAGACTTCTTGATTTCATTTTGAGGTTTCATACATGAATGAAGCATAAAAATGACCATTTTGCCCTTGTGAAGAAGATTGTCCAAATAAGGCATGTTCAAATATGACAGCTCCGAATATGGCAAGTTCAAATATGACAATTCAAAATATGACAACTCCAAATATGACAAGTTCAAATGAGGCAATTTCAAATATGACAGTTTCCAAATATGGCAGGTTTTGAAGCTTTTATGATATATTTCTCCTTTCGAAAGAAAACTCCTTGATAGTCCATTCCATTCTTTAATCTTGTCGCTAACTTGGTTCGTATCATTCTCATTTCTTTTCCTATCTCCTGTTAATTCAAATTCGATTTTCTTTTATCAACAAGATATTTGTTAATGGCTCCAATAAGATATTTAAACTAAAATTTTTTATTAAATATTTGAACTAAACATTATATTCTCCTTTTTGTTTGAAATTTTTTTATATCTTGATGAATATTTTCTATTAATCGTTTAAAGATAGATAAGTTGACACGAATAAAGAATAATAGATAAACAAATCAAATTAAGATTGATAGATCAATAAAAGCCTATTGATAAAAATAAATAAATTAAAATATGAATTCTTGAACAATAGAATCTAGTGAATACAAGATTTCTTAAAGCGAGAATAATCAAATCAAGAATTTGATAAGTTCTATTGTGAATTTCTAATAGAAAAACTAAAAGTAAAAGTAAACGAATAGAGTTATAAGAATACAACGTGACTTGTGAGAACTAAAAATATTCTTATGCCACTATACTATTCTTTAGAAAAATTGAGAATTTGACTTAATTTGGAATAAAGGAGATAGTTATGAGAATCTAGTTTTTAAGAAAAAAAAAATTATGAAGTGGTGCTATTATTTAGGAAAAGATGTGACAAAACTAATAGTGTTAATTAAAATATTACTATTGCTAATGCTAGTTTTTAGGAAGCTTGCATTTTTATTTTCAATTTCAATTTTACAAAATCATTTTTAAGGCATTTCGATTTTATAGGCTTTTCACTAAGTTTTTATATTTCCATAATTTTTTTTCTTAATCTTAATTTTATAAAAATACTTCCTCTTTTATAGCGATAATGTAGATAATTGGAGGCGGCCTCATCCCATTGAGCCGCCCCCTGATCAAACTTAGCCTAAGAATTTTCCATCACTAGAAGGGAAAGACCAGCGTTTGTTTATCTTATTAAGAAGGTAATTAAGAAAGGAAGAGGAAGCCGACAAGGATCATCGAATAATATGGTTCTTTTTCTTCACCATATCTGACAATAACCTTTGCCTTGCCTGTCTTCCCTTCTCTTCTTGTCTGCAAGAAAAGCTGATACCCCTAAAGCCTGAAGTCAGCAACTTTCTTTTTCCTGTAAAAAGGAACACACCTCCTGTGTACGGACTCAATAACACTTGCCCTCCTTTTTAAAGCTCAACCTTTCTTTTTCTCTCTCTTTTTTTTTTTTTTAATATATACCTCTGCACTTTCTCTTATATTTTACTTAATTAATTAATTACTTTTGTTTATAACTGATTAATTATTTTTTTTTTAAAAAAAAAGAAGAAAAACAAGCTGAGTGTTGGACATTGGACATGCTGCATACATGTCTAAGGCATGCGTGTTGAGAGCCATGGAAGCCAACCATGTGCTTCACACTTGCTATAGCTTACATCTCCATTACATGACTATGAAAAAACTAATGGTGACTTTTGCTGTCATTACAATATTTTTGTGTAAAATTTTAAATTATATATCATATATTAACTATTTATAATAATTTTTTATGATTTTAAATTATTTATCATGACAAAAATTATTTAAAATAATAAAAAAATTATATACTGATAAAATTATTATCTAAATACTTTAGCCTTATACAAAGTATGATATTATGATATAATAATATATCCAACCTTTTTTTTGTTATATTCTTGGAATGAATTTTCAAACATATAAATTTCACGTGATTAAATTAACAAATTTACTTGTATAGTTATACATACACAGAATAAACATCAAAGTAAAAAAAAATGAAAAATAAAAGCAAATTAGACTTTTTTTTTTCTTGTATAACTAATAAAAATGTAATTTTTAGTTCGTGATATATATTTGTAGTGTGTTGGGACTTGGAATATGTATGATTGCTTGTATATTTTTTCTTCAGAAAAATAAAATTCAAATATTAATTAAATGATAGCAATATTGAAATAAAATTTTATATTTGCAGATGTTAAATGAAAACTTCATACTAATTAAAGCACTCATGTTGTTAATAAAAAAAACCATGGCAAATATAGTTTGTATTTTATCAAAATAAAAGATAATTATGAAAATTTGAAATACTTATTGTAACCATAAAGGGCATGATATTAATGAAACCCAATAATAATAATTTCAAAAAATAAAAGATAATTTAGTCACTAACTCATGCGTTATACAAACTGTAATTTAAAATTTTTATAAAATTATTAATTAATCTATGTATTGTGTGGTATGATTATAATAATAAATTTTAAATAAATTCAACATTTATTTTAATTAATTAATTAAAATTAATATACAAATAATACCT
Organism: Omphalea diandra; assembly: GCA_949677035.1. NCBI lineage: Eukaryota > Viridiplantae > Streptophyta > Magnoliopsida > Malpighiales > Euphorbiaceae > Omphalea > Omphalea diandra. The sequence continues at coordinate 19,284 of CATIWR010066427.1, read as the reverse complement.
AAAATTTATTATCATCTTATAAAAATATTGTTTAATTAGACTTTTAAATAAATAAAATATTAAAAAATAAGGAATTCAAATTAAATTATTATAATAAATTTTGGAATAATAATATCATATTTCAATACAAAATAAGAAAATTCATAGTTTCATTTTTTCATAATTTTTATCTTTATTTTTAAATTTTTTTTATCATATAGAAAACTAAATATTTGTTATTGTCAAAGTCCTAATAATACTAACAAGAAGAACTCTTCCTATCTTGTTAAATTTTTTAAATTATTTTTACATAAATATACTATTAAACTTTGTATATTTTTTTCTTGGTTCATTGACAAAACTAAATATTTAATTATTAGCTTTACTTGTCATATGGCAAAATAAAAATATATTATAGTGTTATTTATTAAAATATTATATTATCAATATAATTATTTGATAAATAATAAGCACTAGTATAAAATTGAATTCGAAATTATAATTAATTACATATTGATTTAAGGCAATTTGGTCAATATATAATTCAAAAATATTTTACTTTGATATTAACAAATTTGGCTTTTGTAACATCATTAATATATATGATACGATCAATTTGATTGGATGTTAGGCTTTATATCATTTTTTTTTTGTTACAAAGAGAGATTATATCTCAAGCTATACTAAACAGATTCTAAAATACATAATTTCAATGAGATCATGCATAAAATCATGAAAAAAATTATTATAGAGGCTAATCAAAGTAATATGTATTTAAAGTTAACTTAGTGTCAAAATTAGCTAATCTATCTATCATAAAACTAGCTTCTCTATATATATGACTCACTCTAATATCCCAACCTATCTTCATCATGTTCTGTATGCCAACAATTGATCCCCTATTATGGTTTGAAATCTCCCTTGACCATGTTAAATGTAATTTTATTATCAACTTCTGCCAAGTAGCACATCCAACCTTTGTCTAGTTGAAGGCTTAAGAAAATACTTTGAAGTTCTACAATCAAAATTGAGCAACACCTAATATTCATAGAGAAATCACTTACCCGACATTGAATGAATCCACTCAAATAACCTCTAACCATGGACTACTTTATTAAGGTATTTGTATTTATCTTTACCCAATCAGGACTAGCGATTGCTAGCTTATGAATCTCTTGACCAATTGATTATGCTTCTTGTTGAAGGTCAAATATGACCACCAATAAAATCATGCCGAATGGCATAATGCGTCCAAGCAAAGCACTAATAACAAGACTAAGGACAAGGAAAGGTGCTCAGTACCTCGTAAGGTGATTAGAACTTGCTAACATGCGAGTTACGAGATGAATAAGTAGCCCTTACTAGCTCCATATAGGAAAATCCTAAATCATCATCGTTTTTAAGTTGTTTCCTTAGTCCAATTACCAACTAAGACTGATAGGACATATTGATTTTTATTGTTGTAATCATCTATACTACACATTTTATATAATCATTCCGTAAGTCCTTTCTTTTTACCAATTATGTCATCAGCTCACAAGAGTTGAGATATCATCCACCAATTAAGAATGGGATCTGATAAGGTTTAATAAGGCCTAACTCAACGTAATATGCTAAAAAGCTATAAAAACATTTCAATCTAGCCTATAATCCAAGCCAAAGGTTCTAGATATAAAAGCTAAAAGACTACCCTAGTGACGGGTAACTTCTCTTTATATCATCTCATCTCTTTCTTTCACTAATATATCTTACAACTCAAGGTCCATCACTTTAGCTTCCACCCTTATAATTAAGGTTGAATTAAGCATCATAATGTTCATGCTATCACTCAAGGTTGACGCTCTACCTTACCCATTCTTATCCTGCATAGATTCAGCTACACTTATTTACTGAAGAACATGTCATCCAAATCAATAAGTCTTTCATCACTTTCCTTTCTCCATATGAAGAATCAAGACTTTCATCACTTTCCTTTCTCTATATGAAGAATTAATTTTGATTTGACAATTGTTTTGCTCAAGCATATATATTGTGCACTCCAATAAAATTATTTTTTGAAATAGTTTCCTATTCCGTTAGACCCATAATACTGACAAATTTATACTAAACAAAGTCCTAAGCAATCTCATACATAAAGAATTCCTTGAAACATAAATTATCAAGCATCCATTTACTAAGGTTTACACAATCAAAATAACCCCTATAGAACTAGCTCTTACCACACTCTGCCTAACTACAAACATAATACCTTATTATGTTTAAGACATCCTCCTCCCTCATGCATGCAATAGCATAAATTATGTCTGATGCAATATGATGACCACCTCTCATTGCTTATTAGAAAATTATCTTTTACAATAAGCCACAAAAAAGGTACACATTTGTTGTGTCCCTTTTATTGCCAAATAAGGTTTTATATTACCCAATAATCAAGCCAATCTCTTGCATTTTATGATTTGTACGATGAGCTTATTAAGAAATCTCAAGGGCATATAAGATTCCAAACTAGAATATCATCTCCGACCTCCTTGTTAGGAGCTTTAATCGGTGCTATATAAATGAAAATCCATGATGGCAATGAAGGCTCAAATTTGCCCAAATCCTAATCATCCTCCTCAGTAACATATTCATATACTTTATTCTTAGCTTGATTAGCTATAATGGGATAAGTAACTCTCACCATCAATGCCACCTTAATATCCTGACCTACTAATTGATAATCTTTTCCTTACAATATGCACATTCCTAAAGTAGTAAAGATTTATTTTATCCATGCTAACTCTTTGACCAAAGCATATATAAAATTCCAAAAAGCTTGATTGAAACTTTAGAAAAAAGAATCAAGTCATCAATAAAGAAAAGATATGTCAAACTTGGTGCATTTTGCTTAACCAAATCAACTTCTAATTCCCTTTATGAACTATTAATCCTATGGGCCAACCTTTATATACGTAAAATAAAGATGTAAGGAGATATAGTATCCTTTTGCCTAGTGTCCTAAAATGGTCTAAAAAACATTTGTTAGCATACCATTCCACATAATCTTCACACTGTAAGATGTGTGTTATTGCAAAATTACTATAATGAGAAAGAAAGGAAAACAACCTCTATAAGAGTAGTTTGTGAATAGCCATACATAAGTTAACCTTAATAGTTATATGCTTTTTCCAAGTCAACTTTAATAGTTATAAAACTACCTTTCTTTGTTTGCACCTCATGCTATGGATAGTATTTTCTATAGTCTTTCATTTGGTACAAAGTTGGTTTAAACTAGTTGTACTATGTATGTCATAATAAGCTTTAATCAATTTACAATAATTTTGTTGAGTAGCTTGTGAAGCACTACACATAAGTCAATAGGCCTAAACTGAGAAAGTTTTACTAGATTATCCATTTTAGGAATAAGAATAATAAAAGCTTGACTTAAATCTACCAATATTCCCCAGCCTTTGAAAATTTGGTAAATAAATGAACATACCATTCTTTTTATTGTGAGCCACTAAGACTTGAAATAAGTTGTGTAGACTATCAATCCCTAATGTCATACCTGATTTTGTAAAAAAGAAAGCCTTATGAATTTCCATGATTCAATTCCAAAAGGAGTTTGGGAAACATCCCTCTGATTAGATAACCTAGTTGCACATCTAACTCTTTTTATAAAGATTCATTAAAATAATTAATTTTTGTATGCTTTAAAACTTCTTCATCTTTAATCCAAACCCCATACTCATTTTTAAGCCTAAACACTTTATTTATTTTCCATTGTTGGATTATTTGCTTATGAAAATATGGCATGTTTTGGTCCTTCCCCCCTCCCCTATTGCACCTATTCACTTCTAGATTTTTAAAACCAATTGAGTTCTTTCTGAGTTAAAACATTCTTAAGTTTGTCCTTTAATTGAACCTCCAAACATTGTAAATTTTTAGAATCATAAATATATAAGGCTTTTTGTATCCCTTTCAAACCTTGCCATCAACCTTCTCATATGACTAAAGATTTTACCAAAAGTATCCATGTTCCAAACCTTACGTTTATCTATGAAAATTTTACAAGTAGCTTGGACATCTCCAACGCTTCTTAACCAAATAACTAAATGACTCATGAAATAACCAATAAGCTAAAAATGAGAAGGATGATTCATCCCAAATCAACAATGAAGGCTTTGCACTTTAAAGAGAGCCCTATCATAAAACGAAGCCATGGTGGTAAATGCAAAGTTATAACATTCAAAATTACTAATTATTTTGTCTAATAATTCTTTAATTCCTTTCTAAGTCATGTAAATTGTGCACCTTTAAACCCTAAGAAAAGATGGCAAAAATCTAGTTCTAAAATACTTATAAACTACAAGTTTGTACTAGACTCTTTCAATTTCTTGTAAGCATTAACAATGGCATTACAATAACCTACTCCATATCGTTGCTCTATACCATCCCTCGCAATTCTAAAAAGCTCTTTCCATAATTCTCTTTTGGCATTATAATTTACATAAACTACAACAAAAGAAACTTTTTCATACTGGCATACCAATTTGAATATGTATAAGTTAGCAATAATTTTATGTTGCAGTGATATCCATATTACCATCCAAAACACCTAAATTTCTATTAAAAAAATAATTGATTCAATCATAAATAATTTGTTTTTTGCGGTTTCTTATATTACCTTATGTACTCACACTTCACCTATGCAAAGTTGAAGCAAAACCAATATCAATGATATATACTATTGAATGAACAACTTTAATAAGCTAATAAACTCTATGGTATCAAGCCTTTATTAATTTTATATGAATAAAGATATAGCCATATAAATAAGTACAAGGGTCATGCAATCAATCCATCATATATAGGTCTATCTCCCCTTTCTCAAAGCTACTCCTAAATTTATCACTATCCCTATGCTCATCTCTAATGCCTGAAGTATAGTATCATCTAATCCAACCAAAGTATTTTGCACTCCATATTAGGAATTTGATTTATTTTGCTCCTATAGAGATATTAATTACTACCCTACCTCTTAGTGCTTTATCCAATAACTTTCCTTGCCTTTATACCCTACCATTGGCTCCATCCCCTCCCTATGTATTAAACACAATTTCCACTTTTATAAAATTCTTAATTGGCAAATTTTGGTATTCATTCAACTCTATACCATTCATATCATGAAAAAACACAATTAAGTGGTGCTTTAGGTCAAGGGTAATGACCATCACCTAGGCTTTTTTTCCTTCTATTTATAATTAAAAAACTTTTGCCTACTAAGACCTCCCTTAAAACTAAAGCCTTTTTACTCTTTTAAACCCTCTCCTCATTTTTACCTCACGAACCACTTGTCATTTAATAGGTCAACCCAAGTTGATTTCTTTTATGATATTTAATTTAAATTATATTTCTATCTACACTTTTAGTAGACTTAACCATTTTTCCATAAAGTGTAATAAATACCTCATACTAACTCCCTCATACATGTCATTATTAGGTTTACCTTTTATATCATTACAAAAAATGTCAAACAAAGATCCCTCATATTTCTCCTTGTATCCATATTTATGTCTATTAATCTTAGGGTTTAAAAAGTGCCAATTTTATCCTGAATAATCCCACATAAATCCTCATTTACCTTTTTTAGAAGCCATTATCTAATACCTAGACCTAGGACTAAATTGATTCATCGATTAACCTATCGACATTGCCACTACTAATAGAGTTATCTTATCAACTAGTTGCTCTTCCTTATATAGACACCTTTCAACAACATGCCCATAACAAATCTTAGGGAGGTTCTCATATTGCACTAATTGAACTCTTCCTTTAATCTACTTTGAGAGAAGAGGTTTAGTATGATCTACATCCACAACAATTCAAGCAAACTTTTCTCTCTTAAGAGTTCTCTTATTATAATCATTTTGGACAATTTTTCAATAAGATAACCAATTGTTCAAAAGACCTTCTTATGGTATAAGTGCTAGCATTTTCTTATAGAAGACCCATACCATTATAGATTTCAAATTAGTTATCTCCACATTGACATTAATAGAACCTAGTTATACCATCAAGTAATGATCCATAATTGTGCAATATCTATTAAATAAAGCATGCTCAAAATCCTTTTTGGAATATAACTTAACCATGAAATAATCATTTGTAATATCCATCGATACAAGGGTTTTAGATTCCCATAGAGCATGAAATTGATCGCATAAGGCTTTGTAGCTAATACTCTGTCTTAGAAGTTTAATTACAATAATGTATTGATCAGTTTTAGACAAACTATTCTTCAAACAAATAGTCGAAGTGATAAATGGAATGTCCTTTCCTACATCAATAATGACATCAACATCCATTTTCTCAACTTTAACTAGGGTTCTTATTTTTCTTAGCATTTGGATGATCCTTTATTTGATTCTCTAAATTTATCTCCATCAACAAACAACCCTCCATTCTTTGACCTTATCATCCTTTGTGATCACCTTATCATCATCAACCTAGTGTTGAAGTTTTTTAGTGTATGTATGTTTAACCATCATACAATTTTCTTTTTATTTGAGCTTCACTTCTGAAGGGACTAATCATTCTTTATTGGTGGCACTAGGGTTTCCTCCATTAAGAGTGCGTTTGATACACCAAGCAATAAAAAAAGAATATGATTCTAATCATATTTGGTATCTTAATTTACTTCAAAAATTTAAAAATAAGATTCTAAAATTTTAAAATATCTCATTATTCTTTTTATTTTATGAATATACGAATAAAAATATTGACATCCTAAAACATTTATCTTAGAATAGAATTTCAATTTTTCATTTTTTAATGTAACTAAATATATCATAAATTCAATCTCCATTTTTCAGTGTTATATATCTTGGATCTTCTTTAGAGGGGTTTTTGTTCTTAGCATATAGTATATCTTTGGCTAATGAAAAGTTAAAAAAAATATATCTAAAAAGTTCAAAATATATTTGGCTCTAGAGGTAGAAATGCAAAAAAATAAATAATAATAATAATAAAGTGATGATACTTGGGCATCAATTTAGCGAAACGCTGACCCCAAAATAGTATACTGATGGGATAATGTTGATTAAAAGAATGTCCACATGGAATTTAAAAAAAAATGTTCATGGGAAAAATATTCTAGATTTTTGAAGATTTCATTGACATGAAAGGAAAAAGAAACCGTCCAAATCCAGTGAAAACATGCCACATACATACATAAGTAGAATCAAACCCATGAGAATATTCATTCAGACATTGCTTGTGCATCCACATGCTCAAGAATATGTGACTCAATTCGAAATTCGAGCTAATCTGCAGAATCATGGATAATTAAAAAAAATAAAAATGACTTTTCTTTGGGCGTTTTTTAGAGTCATATTCACTGAAAAAAAAAAAAAACAACTTTTCAGTTGGAATAGAATTGATTAGCTTTATAACTAAAAGAGTAATGACAATATTTAAATCAAATATAAGAAAAATTGTCAATGTAAATATATAATTTCTGATGCTGATTAAATTAAAATTTTGAAAGGGACAATTTTAATGAATTTCGTATGATTTAGATAAATTAATATTATAATCAAGTTCTTAAGAAGTCTAATTTTGACCTTTGAGTGAAAACAAAACACAATGTGATGCGAAAATCAGCTATGAACAGAGATTGAGCCGATGTGATAGGATCCAAAGAGAAGATGCTAAAATGCGCATGAAGGTCACGTCAAATAAAGAACCAAAGGTCTGTGATGGCCACGTTCCTTTGCTCTCTCTATTACATTCTTTTTTCTTTGTTCAGAAAAAAAAAATTTTAAAAAAAAGAGAAGAAAAGAACTGATGAAGTAGGGCCGACAAGAAGGACGGCGACAGCCGTCTATTAACCAACAACTCCCTTCTGATAAAGCCTGTTCTTCTTGTCTCTCCACAGTTCCCTCTTTATAATATTTACTTTCCTTTATTTATTTCTAAAAATATCATTGATAGTACTTTGGGTTCTCCTCTTTTTTTTTTTTTTTTTTGAAAAATACATATTATGATTTTAGAAATGAACACCAATTAAATGCCCGGTTATAGTATATTATTACTTTCTTAATTTAATGTAAATTCAGAAGATTAAAATTTTAAAAAATAAATTGATTTAAAAATATTGAATAAATAATTTTTCCGGATTGATTGTCTTAATTTTTTACTATATTTTTAAATATAAATTGTTTTTTATAATATATATCACTATATAATAAAATAAGAAATGAAATTATTCATAATAAATGTATATAATTAAGTAATAAATTATAAATTATTATAAAGAAACTATCTTTGAAAATCAATAATATATTTAATAAAACTAAATATCATTTAAAATAATAAATTTAATAACAAATAAATTTTGAAATATTATTAATCTAATTTTTAGTAAGTGATCTAGTATTGATATTTCACTAAGTTACTTGAAGCTTTTTATAACATGAAAAAGAAAATAATTATCCTCACATATATTTTTTAATAGATAAAAAGTAAAAAATATAAATTAATAATATTAGCATAATACTTTGTAACTTTAAAATTTATATTTAGGTTCTGTTTATAAATATATTAAGGTATAATATTAATTCTTTTTTAAAAAAATATAGTACATATATATTATTTGATTAATCAAATATTTAATAAATTTTAAAATTTAATATCTTAAATTGATTTAAAAATTTAAAAGTTTTAATAGTTTTGATTCTAACTTAATCCAATCGAAGTGATTACCTTTTGATTTTTTTATTATTCTCTTAATCAAATTTCGAATTTATGTCGAAATCAATATGCTTTTTTTTCTTTTTTCCTGAAAATTTTGAGCTTTATTTTTTGGTGGAAATTAAGTGGAGGAAAGTGTAAGTTGACGTGCAAGATGACAAATATCATAAAAGCTTAAACAAGGCTTTTTATTCTAAAAAACTCTCTTTCTTTAGCATGCGTTGAGTTGCTGACGACTGCATGACAGACCAAATTTTTTTATGACAAAACTATCCTTTCGAATTTTCTTTTTTTTTTTAAAAAAAAACACAAAATAAAATTAAAAGAAAGAAAAAAATAATGATTCCATTCCACTTCATTTGCACTTTTCACTTCTTCTTCACCTCTATAAATAGCGGCAACTTCTTGCGTTCTTTCCACACCAAAGCATTTCACTTCCAACCATCACTACAATACCCCAATACACCAAATACGACGACGAAGAAGAAAATGTATCAAACAGAGTCATCATGGGGGTCTTACATGCCACCAAGAAACATCAATGGTGACCCATTGCAACGCATAGAAAGGCTAGCATCGGAGAATGCAGTGGTTATCTTTAGCATAAGCACATGCTGCATGTGCCATGCCATAAAAAGGCTGTTTTGTGGCATGGGGGTCAACCCAACAGTGCACGAGCTGGACCATGACCCAAGAGGAAAAGAATTGGAGAAGGCTCTCAGCAGACTTCTTGGTAGTTCAACCGCTGTTCCTGTTGTTTTCATTGGTGGGAAACTTGTTGGTGCAATGGATAGAGTCATGGCTTCTCATATTAATGGTACTCTTGTTCCTCTTCTTAAGGAGGCAGGTGCTCTTTGGCTCTGATTATTATTAATTGCTTAATGTTATTATTAATATTCCAAAGAAAGAAGAAAAAAAAAACTATTATTATAGCAAAGAAAGCAGAGGAAGAGGAGTGGTGTTTTGTGTGAGTTCATCTCCTCCATTTTTGGATACATTAATGACTGATGTGTGTTTTTCTTTATTATTATTTATTTTCTAGATCTATTTTCTACATATGGGTTTTTTGGTTTGCATTGTGTTGTTGTCACTAATCTCAGTCTCAAGAGAGAAATGTAATTTGCTCCCTCCTCTGTATAGAAAGAAAAACAAACAAAAAATTTCTACTTATTTATCATATGCTTAATTATCTATTTCCATTGCTGGTTTTATTTTTATATATATTTTCTGCTTTGTGTGAATAATGTGTCTGATGTGACAGAAAAAATAAGCCAAAAAAAAAAAGAAGGGTTACTGAAAAAAGGGTTAATTAATTACCTTTTAACAGCTTTATTAAAAGATTAACATACCCACTTCCAGATTTTCGCCGGAAAACTCGCCGGCGGAAAGGCCCGTCTTTATTTGTTTTGTTAAATGGGTGGCTATTGCTTCAAAAGCCCATCTTTAAAAATCTAAATAAATACTTGGTTTAAATTATTTGTAGATTATGAAAATAATAAATTTATTAGTATATTTTTTAAAATATAAAATATTTTTATTTTTATTTAATATAAATAAAATTATTTTATTAATTAAATACATATGCCGACTAAACAAGTCTTTTCCAATTTATTATATGGAATGGTGGAAAATGTTTGGTGGATGGTGATGAACAAGACTCCGTACTAGTTACTACAGTTGCTTGGATCATCTCATGAAGGGTTCGTTATAGTGAGGAAGGTCCCATGTTGTCTGGCATTGCTGTGGTGGGGCCGTTTTGCTGTAGACGGTCTATGATTTAACTTGACCTGACCTGAAAAGACCTTTTTATTTTTTTTTATTTCAGGCACCATGGTGGTGGTGGTGGTGGGTTTAGAAGCCAAAAGTGTATAGAAATGGAGGCTTTCTCAAAATTTCCAGTTTTTTCATTTACTGAAGTTTCGTCCGTACAACGTGGGTCAAAGGGTCTATGAACCATGGTCCACACCCACTATTGGACACGTATGGTCTAGATTTTGCATTAAAGGCCCCCATTCAACATAATTCAAACACAAAACTTAGCCTTGTCTTTCCCCCCCCCCATTTTAATAGAAAATTTTCAAGGATAAATTAAAGTGAAATGGCTATCAAGTTAGTAGAAATGTTTTATCGTCTACTTCTAGTTAATTGCTCAGAATAATTGGTAGCATCAGAGCTCAATCCACAAATAACTATTTTTTTACCATTATTATCAAAGTTTTTCAGACAATTCAATTGCTGTTTAGTCGTGGAAAGCTAAGTTAAAAATAACTTCAAAAAACTAAAGAACATAACTTATTGTTTGCTTAGAAGAATTTTCTAAAGTGAGCAAGGCATGCAAAAAACTGAAAAAATAATATGAAGAAATCATCAAATACAAACACAAATTTATGTGTTCACCCGGATAAAAATTTCAATAAAATTAATTCATCATAATATGAAGATTATAATTACATTGTTTTTCAGTATCATGAATCATATGCTATATTTTAGTTATAAGAGATAATCATTATAAAAAAAATATGGTCTTTTCTTCGAAATTTTTGCGCTCTTCAATCTTCAAGAGTTTGTTTTTTATCTAAAACTTTCCACTCTTGATTACCTCCTCTTATCAATAGGTGCTCCACTTTTTTTCTTTCTTTTTTCACTCTATATTTTTCATACGGGCAAAAAAACTCTTTTTTTTTTTTTTTGTCTCCACTTGGTATAGTTTTTTTCTTTTCAGCAAAAATCAATTAATTTCTTATAGTTTGTTCTTGTTTATAGAAAACTAAATTTGCTTATCCAGTCAAAAACCCTTGATAGGAAGTCTCTAATAAATAAAAATCTTAATCCTAACTAAATAGAAATTCTAATTCAATTAAGAATTTGAGACAATTTCAACAAGCTCTATCTTAGCTCAGATTTCATTAGTATGGTTCTTTTTGACTTTCTTAGATTTCTATCATTACAATCTTCCACTTATTTTTTATCTTCACTAATTCGGTCTTGTATTTATTTTCTTCATCAATTCGGTCTTGCATTTATTTTCTTCATCAATTCGGCCCTTCATTTATTTTTCTTTTGTGAACTTTCTCTACCTCAAAAAAAAAAAAAATGTTGCAACTATGGCTCTCATATTACTTGTTGGGCATGCATAAGTGTAAAAAAAATAATATGAAAAAAGTCATCAAATATAAATATATAAGAATTTATGAGGTTCATCCTTTTTATGTGCTGCGTTCACAAATCACATTTCAATCAAATTCATTTATTATAATATAGAGATTACAATTACATTGTTTTCTAATATCATGAGCCACAGTTCATATCTTGACTACAAGAGATAATCATAAAGAGAATATTCTCTTCTTAAAACTTTTTCATTCTTCAATATTTAAGAGCTTTTTCTTTACCTGAAACTCTTTACTCTTGATGATTCCCTCTTGTTAATATGTGCTCCACCATTTTTTCTTTCATTTTTTACTCTTTATATTTTTCTCTCATCTTCTCTCTTGGAAGTTCACTTGATGGGCAAAAGTCATTCTTTTCTTTTTGCCTTATATAAGGAACTTTATAAGGAACTAAACTTGCTTACCAAGTCAAAAATCCTTAATATAAAGTCTTTACTAAATATAAATTTCAATCCTAACTAAACAAGAATTTCGATTTAATTAAGAATTTAAGACCAAAAAAATTTCCAAATTGTCTATTTATATGAAGCTTTTTAAATATGTTTTTAATTTTTCTTTGTAAAGACATGGATGACTACACACACATAATCAACATAAGATTATATGAATTTTGAATTTGTGATAATGTTTGCTCTTATGTATTTTTATCATAATCTTTTTTATACTTTAAAACTGTTATGTTATTTTTTTCTTATATTTTTAAATATCAAATAAGTAACTCCGCCTAGGCATGAGTCATCATACCTAGCCAGTCCTAAGCCTGGAGAAAAACGAAGAGTTGCAATAGATTGACAACCAACGTAAAATTTTGCCAAAACTTAAAGAAGTGTTCAAAAAATATTAAGATAAACGTTTAGGCACTGCCTACTTATGAGGTGTTATATCATAGCTTTGGTGTAGTGAGAAACAGGCAAGAATGTAAGACATTCTCTAAAAATGACGCATTATGTCAATGCCCAAATGGCATTAAATATGTAAGAGTTCTTGCATCATGGGTGTATGTGAGTAAAAAAAAAAAGCTAGCCCACAACAATAGCAGCAATAATAGTAGCATGATAATATAAGTAATATAGCGATTGACACCATTATAAGAGAAGGCAAAGACAAAAATGAGTAGAAACTAAAATTAGGATAAGCACATGGAATATAAGATCCCTTACAGGTAAACTAATGGAGCTAGTGAACATTATGGAGAGGTGGAAGGTGAACACTGCATGTATTCAAAAGACTAAATGGGTATGAGAGAAAAGTAAGGAGACCGAAAAATGGTATAAATTATGGTATATAGGAAAATAGAGAAACAAAAATGGAGTAACCATTATTATGGATTAGTTCACTAAGGGATATTGTGGTATTGTTAAGGAGAGTGAGAGATAAGATCATTGTAGCTAAGCTATTTTTAGAAGGTACGATGATTAATGTGATTAACGACATATGCATCACAAGTTAGTCTAGATAGTGAGAACAAATAGATATTTTGAGAAGGCATAGATGATATGATGCAAAACATACCAAATAGAAAGAATATCTTTATTGATGGGGACTTGAATGAATATTAGGCCGAGATAGAAGCGGTTTTAAGGAAACACGAGGTTTTGGATTTGAGAGTATAAATGAGGAGGGAAAAAGTTTTCTTGATTTTGCAATGGCTTCTTACCTAATTTTATCTAATTCCTACCTTGTTAAATGAAAATCTCATTTAGTAACCTTTAGAAGTAGGGATAATGCTAAATTGACTTCTTTCTCACAAGGAAGTCAAATCGAGCCTTATGTAAGGATTGCAAAGTTATCCCAAGTGAAACTTTAACAACTTAACATAGGTTATTGGTGTTGGATGTTAAAATCAAGTGACAGCCTAAAAGAGCACCCAAAATGCCTTTACTATGATCAAATGGTAGCAACTAAAAAGGGAGAAGTGTGAGCAATTTAGGAATGAGCTAAATAATATGAGAGCATGGGATTTAAATATGAAAGTAAATGATGTGTGAGAAGATATAAGTAAAAGGATGTGAGAGGTAGGTAGAAAGGTATTTAGAGAGGTTAGAGGATAGGGACCACCTTCAAATTAGGGATGATGATAGAGCGAGATAGTTCATAAGCAATAAAGAATAAAAAAGAATGGTACAAGAAACTGACTAGAGGCATAAATGGAGATGCATATGAGTAGTATAAAATAGCAAAAAAAACAAGCAATAAATCAAACTAGGTTATAGTTCTATGAAAAAATATATGAGAAGTTAGGAATAAAAGAAGGAAAAAATGATATCTACACATATATATTTCAGTCAATGTTCTAAGATATTTTATTATTTTCTCAGTTAATTTGGGTAGTAATTTTATTAATTGCATTATTTTCAAGATTTTGTTGCTTAATTTGTGTTGTGATCAATTTGACAGGTTTTCAAAGATGAGAGTTATTCCCAAATAAAGCATAAGGCTTGTTACATAGAAGTATGTCATGCGCACGATAAATGTTATACGTGTGATGCATTACTCTTGATTATATGTGTAAGGGTTGTCACGCAGACGACTATGGTGTTGTTGATTGTCACGTGCATGATGAATGTCGCATGCTTTATGCTTTGCTCTCGGTTATATGTGTGATATTTGTCACACATGTGACACAAATTATACCCAAAAGTTACCATTTTTGTGTTCTTGTGTGGATAATGAAAGATCAAAGGTCGGCTCTACTAGAGGCTATAAAAGGGGGGGAAAACACTTATGAGAAAAGACCTCTTTTGCAAGAGAAACTCAGGGACTAGAAGATTGAAGAGAGTTCTTTTCTGGCTTTCTCTTCATTCCTTTGTATTCAATTCATTTCTTTATTTCTCTTTATCAAAACTTTTATGAAATTAAACATTGTGTTTAGCTTTATTATTTTGTGGATAACTAAACCCTCAACTAGAGTGAAGGGTGTAGACTAGTAGAATTGCTTTTGATATTAATGCTTAATTTCTATTATTCTTCTTCATAATTATTGATTTGGTCTTTTTGTGTTGATTATGAATTATATGATTGATCGTCGTATAATTTTCATCTTAGGGTTTGTGTGATGAACTGATAGATGAAATACAAATCTAGATAGAGGAGATTAAACACAAACCTTTAGTGAAGAAATATATCTAAATCTTTCTAGTGTATTAATTGAAAATTAATGGATCTAATCAAGAAAATAATTTTTGAAACATTAAGATAATTTAGAAACAATTACACTCAATAATCAATTTGGGCATTGATAATTATTCGCTAATTCTTACTAGGTAAAGCCCTGAGATCCAATGCTTCACATATGTGATTTTCCTTCATTCAATTAAGTTTTTGTTAATTTAATTTCAAATAATAATAAATGTCGTCCTTATGGATCGATCTTGATAAATTATTTGTGTTATAATTGACACTGTACACTTGCAAATAATTGCCCTCATCATTAGCTAGGATGAGGGAAAGAAGATCTAGAGATCTAAAACAATTTTGATGTATTAAGGATAAAGATGATACGATTTTGGTAAAGGATAAAGATATTAAGGAAATGTGGAGTTATTTTGAGGATCTTTTCAATAAAAGTTATAATGGAAAATCATGTAGATGTAGACCATATATTCATAAAGAATAATGTAAACTATACTAGGAGAATTAGGCTCTCAAAAGTTGAAGAAGATTTGAGGAAAATATAAATAGACAAAGCGTGTGATCTAGATAGGATCCTTATTGAGGTGTGTAAATACCTAAAGAACATAAAGGTAACTTCGTTAACTCATTTATTTAGCAAGATATTGATCTCTAAAAATATAGCAAACAAATAGAAAAGATTATCTTAGTTCCAATCTTTAAAAACAAAGAAGATATCCAAAACTGCTCCAACTATAATGAAATTAAGTTGAGTCATATCATGAATGAAGTTGTGAGAAAGAGTTGTACAATATTACATTTGATGTTGCACATCTGTCTTGACCAACCAATTTGACTTTATGCCAAGTTGATCCACCATGGAAGCAATCTTTCTCAGAGATGAAGAAAGATTTGTATATGGTATTCATCAATTTAGAGAGAAGTTTATGATAGAGTGTCACGAGAAGTATTATGAGGGGCTTTAAAGTGCAACAATGTGTCAATTAAATATATTCAAATAATAAAGGATATATATAATGGGGGCAGTCACTAATGTATATATATAACGGGGGCAGTCACTAGTATACATATAGTTGGAAGAGATACAATAGATTTTTCCATCATAGTTAGGCTACATCAAGGTTCAATATTAAGCTTTTATCTTTTGACTTTAGGAATGGATGAATAGACAAAGGATGTTCAAGAGAACATCCCTTAGTATATAATATTTGTTGATGACATAGTACTAATAAATGAGACTTAAACATAAGTCAATAAGAAATTAGAGCTCTACAAAAGTATATTTAAGGTAAAGGATTTTAAAATAAGTAGGTCTAAAATTAAGTGCATGCATTATAAGTTTAATAAAGGTAGTAGTACGAAGAATATGAAAAGTACGATTAGAGTGAGTAGCTATACCCAAACACTCACTTCAAATACTTAGGCTAAATTCTATAAAAAGGTGGGCGTTGTGACAAGGATATTCCCCATTAGATTAAAGTGAGATAGATGAAATGGAGAAATGCATCTGATGTGTTTTTGTGATGGCAAGATTTCATATAAACTATAAGAAAAAATTTACCACACTGCAATAAGACCTGCTATGATGTATGAACGTGAGTGTTGGCAATAAAGGCATAATAAATCTTAAATATTAATGCGACCAAGATGAGAATACTAAGATAAATATGAGGTCATACTAGATAGGATAAAGTTCATAATAAGTGTATTAAGAATAAAGTTAAAATTAGTCTGATCTGGGACAAATTAAGGGAAGAGAGACTATAGTGATTTGAGCATGTGAGTTGTAGTACTTTAGTTAAAAACACAAATTTAAAGATTGGTTGAATGAATTAGAAGTTCTCAGTGCCCTTTTTGCTTTTCCAGATAGTGCATTTAGTTAAAAACACAAATGTAATAGTTATACTCCATGCTTTAAGCACCATTTTTATTAGAATCACCTAATGTAATAATACAAGATTAGCATTATAATAGATATTAATTAATATTTGATTATTATTAGAATTTTACAACCAACCATTGTCAATATAAACATACATAGATTCAAATTTTCATCCTAATAAACCTATTATATATGAAAAAATTACTCTTAGGTTATTTTCTCATTGAAGCTAAAATTGATATTTTTATTAATATTTATTAATTATATATAATATTTAAATTAATTATAGAATCAACGATTTTTTTATCCATTCAAATTAATGTGTGTGTGTGTAAGCCATATATTTGGGCCTAAGCCAATTGGCTAGGGCCACTTAGCAAATTTTTTCTATTGATCATTAGTTTGAGATTTTTTGCACATAAAATACATTTTCTATCTCTCTTTTCTTGATTTAAATATATGCAGGTAATGACAAAGAACCTAATTACTTTTTGTTCCGAGATATAATATGTAAACTCTTGTCTCAGCTGAGATTTGTCTTTAAATAAACTTAAAATAAAAGTTATATTCTAATTTTAGTTAATAATTGATTTTGTCCTTAATTGAATTTTTTAAAAACAGTTTAAGAGGCAATCATATTTTTAAGTCTATTTTAAAATGTGATTTTATTCCCTTCATGACTCACATCTTGTATATTTTGCAAAAAACAATTATTAGGTTTTTGACATGTTGTGATCTATTGATCATGTCTAAATTTTTCTATAATTTATTAGTGGTCTTCTTCTATTTCGATCTTTAATAGTGTTTTGTTGTTAATCAATTTGAATAGTGTTTTGTTGTTAATTAATTTGAACGTACAAAAATTCAAAAAGTGTAATTTATCAAAAAAGTAGATAAAATAATTTTCTGATTTGTGTAAAAGTATAATTTTTTAATTTTTATTATAAATATTAATTTGAATTAGATTTTTTTTTACTCATTAAGAAAATATTAAAATTTTATTTGGGGTGTTTTTTTTAATACCTATCTATATGTATAAAAGCTTATACTTAATTATCATGTTATTGGAACACACACACACACACACAAACGTTACAACATATAATCAGAATATAATATTCTAATATCTGATATCTATGTAAATAATTTATCTCTTATTATTCTCAAAATCCTCTCCTAAAGATGATATTTTTTTTCATATCAAATTTATAAGAAAATATATGAAGACTCAAAAGAACATCGTACTGGATTTTCAATTTCTTAATATTATTAAGAATTTCCTACACTAATTTATTTATATTGTATCAAGTTTTTTTTTATTTTCTCAATACTTTATATTTTAATCAAATCTTCATATTTTCGCATCTTGAATTTTATTTACATGTATGAATCAGTTTCTTTTGTTTAATATGTTAAGGATATATATTAGGAATAAAGTTTGTAGAAAAAAAAATTGATATAGGGTGTATCTATAAGCTAAATGCATTTTTTTTTTAAAAAATTATACATCTCATTTGTTTTCAAGGATAAACTCATTGTATTAATTAGAAGTTTATTTTAAGATGAAATTTTTTTTTTATTTGGGATATTCTTATCCATTTTGGAGAATTATATACACAATGATACGAACAAGGTTGATTTTTGGATCCCGATTCGTATGTAGCACAAGTCCCAAACTTTAATTCAAAAGATCAAAACAAGATAAAATCTTAAATCCCAATTAGACCTCTAGAAAACTTGTTTCTAGCAACCTGAATTACAAAGATTCAAGAGGTGTTAATCTCAACCTTAAATTAACCAAGTAATTTAAGACCTAGATTAAACGAGTTTGTGAAATTATTAAGAACTCACTTAACAATCTCACCAAATCCTATAAAGAACTCAAGAAGAGAATTAACTCTCACAAACAATTTTGCTAAAAAGAAATATTCTTCAATTTTCATTCCTTCATTGGTGAACAAGAAGGGCTATTAATAGCCTTTACAAAATTGCTAGAAAACCCTAAGAATCACTTCCTAATTAGTCTTTGCAATCTGCCTAATCTATTTAGGAAAAAAAGACTCTTAAACTAAATGGGAAAAAGACTTTCTTAAACTAAATAAGAAAAAAAAAACTAAAAGATACAAGATATTTTCCTAATTATAAAATAAGTTCTTATATAAGAAAGTAACATAAGTTCCTAATTAGAAAAGGAAGAAAATGATATGTTAAGATCTTGTCAATCTTGGAAAGATATTTTGACTTGACTTTTCTTCCATATGTGTTGCCCCTTCATTAGTTCCTGTTTAGGACTTTTATTCTTCCACCAAATATACTTGGAATATTCTTAGAAGTTTCTTAGAATATTCCAGAATCTTTTGGAGCCTTCTAGAATCTTCTAAACATTTC